>JBAIZL010000427.1:0-77500 GCA_036971475.1 Prosapia bicincta
CACACAGAGCTTATAACCTTTTTATTTCCCTAATAGTTTTTTAAAGTAACAATAAAAAAAAACGTCATATTATATATATAAAAATACAAAGGAAAACTGTTTTGCACGATATAATTGTTACATTTGGTGTTCAATTGCTAACTTTTATAGATTAAAAGTGTGTGTGGCGGTTAAGTAATAATTGGCTTAGATTGATTTAAGCTTGTAGCTTTGGGATATAGGTTTTTGGAAAACCTGCGAAGGAATAACATTCTTTGTGTTACAAAATACATTTGATTTTAAAAGACCATCTTGTGTGAAAAGAGCTATCTAACACTTGTGTAGACATTTCCTAAAAATCCTCTTTATATAAGTGTATAAAACTTAGGAAAAATAAACACAATCCTAAAACTATGTGATTAGATATAAAACAGAGAAAAAACTACAGTTTGTTTTTAATGGAAATGTTTATGTTTGGAGTTTATGCTAGCATTATTTGTGTGTAACATTTAGAAAGGGAATTGAATATTGATGTCTTGCGTTTGTATATTTCGAGAGATTGTAACGGGGAAATTTGTAATAAAAAAAATCTATAGTGAAACATTTACTACCAAAATTTTAGATAAAATCGTTTTATAAAAAAGACATTTTAGATATATAGCCTAATAAAAAAGGGAAAACGTTTATCTTTAACGTACTATGAGATACTAACCATCAAAGTGACCATCACATAGAGTAATAATAAGTTATAGAAGGAAACAATTAATGATGTTATTGCATTTGCAGACTAATGGTGAGCCATTGTATAGATGTTGGTGAAAATGAAAATAATAAGATTAAACAAGCTAAGCAAAAATGACCCTATGACACTATGTTTAGTGTAATGTAACTTACAACTGTTCTGTTCCGTTGATAATATCGGTTTTAATTTCTGCTTACATTTAGCTATAGATTCTTTAAAACTGAGTGCAAACTGATGGTAGCCAAGCAGATTGTGACTTGAGAAAGCACCCCAGAGTCCATCAGAGCTCCACAGAGCCCCCTGCATCGTGCAGTGCGCAAAGGTGAGTTGGTGGGTGGCTTATGTATGCTGTAATGTATGAGTAGTTGGGTATTTGTTTTCATTGTGTTCTGCTATGTAACGACTTTTAATGAAAAGACACAACTTGGTCACTAAGTTTTAATCCAGGGCTGGAGTTTTATTTTGAAATATTTTTTTTTTGTTACGCCCGCTTTCCCTCCTGTAACACAACAGCTCCAGGCTGTAGGCTATGCCATGAAAATACAACATACCCTAATGGGATTTTTGAAAAATATAGTCTTAAATTTAGCCTAAAATTAAAATGATAAAATACGCGTTGTATAAAAATGCATATAAAATTCAGTAGAAGGAATTTTAGATTTAAAGACTGTAAACTACTGAAAAGTATTTAGACATGGAAAACCCATGTTTGCTGAGGTAAACATAATGGACTTGCCTAAGGATTAGTGGCGAGTGGTGTTAGCGCGTTGTGGCGATAATTCTTTTGTTTCCTAACCAGCATTGCATGCAAGGCGTAAACGTTGCCAGAAAGCAAGCAATTGCTTCTATACACAGTAGCAGTTAGATTTTATAGTTTACAATCCAATTTTTTTCTTATCTATAATTGTTTCGAATAAGCTAGAAATAATTATAACATAATTTTCTGTTTAATTAAAGCGGGAAAACAACCTTTAGATACACACATTAACAAATAAACACACAGAACTGATGAAATATATCGGCTGTGGTCCGATTCAATAGCCCGATATCTAGTGAGCCGTCCGCTGAGCTCTGTGTAATAATGTTACATTGAAATTTAAAAAAAGAAATATTATAAAGATATTACCATCTCATATATTTTCGAACGACTTGTATTATTGTATTTTATACGCAGTACACTGTATTTACTATATATATATATATATATATATATATATATATATATATATATATATATATATATATATATATATATGTAAAAACTAAGTACTTTTATTAAACCTTTATTGAATATTTAATCTTACTGCTGTTGTACGTGTATGCATCGAGATAACCCTAAGCTTGGCGAAGTCTTCATACTGAGTATGTATGTCGCTGTAACGCCGCCAGTAGTCCACTCTTGTAGCTAATTTATGCAACCAATGCGAGATGTTTCTACTTAGGTGTCATTTCACGACATACTAATGCTTTAAGACAGTCATAGTTTACGAAAATGTGATCATAAGACCTCAGAGCAAACATTATATACTCGTTTCACAAAGTTCAAAGAAATATCAAACCTACAAGGCTTCTGTAGAAGTTCTATCAAACTCCACACCTTGTTACAGCGGTTGTCTCGTGGATATAAGACATAAGTAATATTTGAGCAAGTGATTAATAAATAACTAAACATGAACTCACAATCATACTTTGTTGTGGTACGCGTCTCGATGTTTCGGGTTTTCCTCATTATCAGTGAATACACTACACAATGCATTACGTTTTAGTAACACGTGTTGTGTGACGACTGTGCGTAGATCTCAATCTCTAATAGAAACTACGTGATTGTATATCCCCACTGTGGTAATTCAGTCAAATGCAATCATACTGCAGCATTGCATGCAAGGCGTAAACGTTGGCAGAAAGCAAGCAATTGCTTCTATACACAGTAGCTGTTAGATTTTATAGTTTACAATCCAAATTTTTTTTTATCTATAGTTGTTTCGAATAAGCTAGAAATAATTATAACATAATTTTCTGTTTTAAAGCGGTAAAACAACCTTTAGATACACAAAGGAACCAATAAACACACAGAACTGACGAAATATATCGGCTGTGGTCTGATTTAATATCCCAAGAGCTAGTAACGTCAGCTGAGCTCTGTGTACTGATGTGCTTGCTTCGTTTATTGCTGGTGTGTGTTTTTACTGTTCGCCGAAATGGATATTGACGAAATTATTGAGCAACAACTCAACATTATTTTCTTGATGAACCAATTTTCTTTTCAGAAAAATCTCTAAGCATTAAGAGTTTTTAAGAAGACCAGAGGAGGCCAAGGAAGGCTGCGGCAACCTTCTAAGTTGAACACATTAATTGCTTTGCAGTCACAACCTTTTCTCTGTCGGCAAAACTGTGAGAATGTTCATGAAGGAAGTAATTTTGGCGAATCAACAACACACATAAATGCACAGTTAAAACCTCTGATAAATCATTTTGGGCATGTTCAAGTTGCTGACACGGATCTGAAGTACATTAGAACTACAAAAATTTCTTCATTAACTTTTAAATTTTACATTTGTAGAAAAACCGTAAGATTGTTTAAACAAAACTCTTTTCAAAAGAAACAAAAGTACTTTTTGTTTATGAGACAGACGTAATTTGATGCAAAGTACAATATATTAATATTGCAAATCTTGTTTTTAAAACTCTAGATACATATATAGGATTTTATAAATTTTTAGCCTAGCATATATTATTTTAAATATATGTTTTTATATCTATCATGTTGTTAATTTTAAGTTTCGGTTTTTATGTATGTTTTGTTTATAATTTACTTATGTCATTTATTTGTCAAGTATTTAATTTGTGAGTAAGGGACTCTATGTTTGAAATACTTAATTTGGTGATATAGTGCTGAAACGGTATCTGTTAGTGATTAAATAAACTAATAAAAACAAAACCAAAATTTAAAATTGTTGCTTAGAAATGGACTTTTTACAGAGCATATTATTAGATTTTTGTTAACTACCCTTGTCCCCCTGTAATTGGCGGACATGTACGGAAGAGGAGCGATATGGATGTCTCTAAGCGTGGCGACTGTGTAAGGATGACTTCGTTAGGTTGAAAACGTTCCAAATTTTTCCGCGCTACAAACCTCAATGTTTGTGAGTGATTATTGCCTTTATATTTAAAACGAAACTGTACTTTTTGCAGTTATCACCGATGTTAACCACTAAATTATAGCCTCCCTGTTTCGATTCCAGAGAATTCCAAATTTTTTTCAGGCTACTACATAATGTTATATTTTTCAGATATTGGAACAAATGACTTGAATAGTATCCCCCAACACATGGCCCTAGACATTATGGTTATTTTAAAACTTGTTTTGAAATAATTTCATTGATTGAGTCAATTTTTTGCATCACTTAAACATATAATCTTACATTTTTCATCTCTTTTGTATTTGAAGAAAAAAACTCTCTTAGCTCCTTGTTTTTAAACGAAGTAAATATTGTTAAATGATTTGGAATTTCTGGGAGTGTGAAGTGTAAATTTGTAATGGCCATATAAAAAATTCAGTAAAGAAAACGTGGGTCGCATTAACTGACCAATACCTTATACTAATATATTATCTATAAGATAGGAACAACGTTTCCCCTTTGAATGTTCATCTGGACATTAAAAACTTACTCTTAACACTTCCACACATTCCAAATTATTTTATACATTTTAGTTCGTTTGAAAATATGGTACTAAGAGAGTGTTTTCTTCAAATTATCATTCTGTGCATTTTAGTATCGTATATATGGAAGTTTCCAATCGATATCCTGCAATGCAATGCGACCTTTGCTCGTCAAGTAGTTTGTTATTCCGATGAATATTATTGATTGTGATCCACTGCCGACCCACTTAAGTAAATGCATGTGTTTGTACGCTTTTAAATCTTAAATGATTTAATAATTATTGTAATGCACATTGAAACGTCCTGAAACCCACAATGGTCGGTGTAACGATCCTACAAGCTAATTTTCTAATACTTCCTGAATTTCCTCTCCTTCTTATTTTACATTTAACTAACCATAGTTGCGAATTTTTAAAAATATATGGCTAATTTTGAGTGGATGAATGAAAACTATTTTAACGATTGAGAATTTGAACAAGACATATACAAAGAGAGAGCGAACTAATAGAAGGAATTGAAGAAAACAAGAGCAAAATACCTCACATTTTAACAAAACTTTTTTTAAGTATCATAAAGCAAATTACTAAATAATACTAAGCTTCAAATATAACAAGGTGCACACTATCATGAAGCTTAAGTTAAGTTACCAAGTATGTAACTTCCTTCATGCCATAGATGGTGACATGATGATGAATAATATAAGGTAACTATAAGGTAACTTGTACATTTTAAAGAACCAGCCCAAGAACCCGGTAGGTAGTGGGGATGGACACTGCAACTTGGGTAAAACACCATCTTCCCTCAGGACTCCATGGGATGAGTGGACAAGGATTTAGGGTATGTTGCTATTTGTCTATTTACTTTTATACAACTTTACACTGCTTCCTTCATCTATTTATAAACATCTACAACGAAAGTGATTTTTACACTAAATTTTCTTGGGATTTGAACCAACAGGTTCAACTGTTAATCAGTAGAAACTATTGGGGTTTTTAGACATTCTAATCAAACCAAAATACTGTAATAATTTCAAAACATTATTGAAGGGTTGTATGCTTGAATGTTCAAGTTTGCTGATTTTATTTGTATTATGCACAACTGTGACAAACTACTTAGCCCGTAGTTATTCACGTTATTGTTTTTATAAATCTTGTCTTTAATAGAATTTGGTAATTGTACATAGCAGCAGAAATGTTCAGCAAAACGATTTCTTGCTTTGTAATTTATTATATCAAACGATTTTTTAAATGGGCTTCATATTGTTTGTAAGTTGGAAATAAATGTTTATGGTAATAGCACTTTTAGTAGAAACCATTATTTTCTCTCTCTCTCTCTCTCTCTCTCTCTCCCTCTCTCTCTCTCTCTCTCTCTCATATATATATATATATATATATATATATATATATATATATATATATATATATATATATACATACACATATATGTACGCGAAGATAATAGGTTCAAATAGGAGGTCATCTGGAATGTAAAGAATCGTTTGCTAAAACTGAATAAATACAAAAGATATCACTAGAAAACCTTACTCTCCGCATTACAGTACCTTAAATTACTTTTTTATAAAGTAAACGTAGGCGTGTAGGCAAGTGGTTACCAACAAATTGTTTCTAACGACCCAATGAGGGCTTCAGTCGTTACATTGACAAGGGCCCCTCAAATTCTCAAACTTAAATTGTACAATACACGCATATTAATTTGACTTATATATTAGTTATTGGTAAGTAGTTTATGGTTTGCTACCCACTTACTTTAAGGCGGAAAATGTTCTTACATTTGAAACGAAAATTTGATGTTATTACATGTTTATTAAAAGTACAATTAAGAAGTTTATTGAGCATGGTAATGTTACGGTTCGAGTTGACAATGGGACACATCTCCCGAAACGGCCGTCCTCAACAAATAAAATTAAGTGCTACTATAGGCAAGTTTTTAAATATTTACAAGTGTTTAGCATTAATATTTTGTTTGGAGTAAGGAGTTAATGCAGTAAACACAAGAATCAAGTTTAGTCAGTTTCAATTGCGACAAACATAGAAACACTATTGAATAAAAATGTAATAAGAATATTATTAATATTAGTTAAAATTTATGATTGTATTTGCAAAATATCAAAACTTGACAATAATGATATCAGTGAGCTGAGTTGAATCTGTACTTTGAGTTCATGATTTCAAAAATCTTAGGTTCCATACTTGAAAATTTTACTCTGAAATCATACTGCATATCAAGCCGATTCCTATTTTTATTTTCATGAAGTACGTAGTTAAGGATACCTGTTTGAATGGGTAACGTCAAAAACAAAATTAGAAAACAATATTATTAACATAGGAATTACAAACTGTTACATATTTAATTGCACAATTCATGCTAATGAAACATTCTAACCAATACTGCAGTTACAATCACTGTAAAACGTTTTCTTTTTGACGTTACCCATTTTAGTGTTTTATGAAATGTTTTATAATTATACATCAATTCAATGTACGAAAACGCACCCGTTATTTGATTGGAAGGTAAGGCTTATCTCTCGCCCTAATTGATGAACTCCTCCAGGAGAACCAGGTTTAAGTAGTTTATTTTGAATATAAAGACGGACATTAGCAATTCTATACATTTTTCAAAAGCTTTCGACCCTATAAAAATTCAATATTAACTAAATATGTAAATATGAATGGAAAAAAATATTTATATTACAGTAGTTAATTAAATTGAACAACAATTAAACAAACGCTTTATTTATATTACAGTGGTTTCTTAAGAACATTTTGAATCATATTTTCTTAGTTTAAAAGCAAAAATATGAACCTTAAAAACTTTTGGAGACTGTGTAAGTTTTATTCAACTTATTTAACCTACTTTTGCCTATATCACTATATATTCGTGGCCTCTAGACGGTATATCCCGTCAATTACGAATAAACCACTGTTAGACTCGAATTGCACCTTAGATATATATATATATATATATATATATATATATATATATATATATATATATATATATAAATATATATATATATATAGATTTATGACATCGACATATAACCGGGCGCAGGATAGACGAACTAGAACATTTTGTACTTATATAGTAAATGCGGTTAAATGTTATGTAGGTGAATATAGTGAAAACCTTTGCTCTCTGTTAAATACTAAATTTTAAGGTTTTCAACTAATTGCCGAAAACGTACATATTGTTCTTTTTATCAAGACTAAGTAATTTATCGCATTGCTAAATAACTATTAAAACTATATAAATGTCCCATCAGTGTACTCTAGAGTTAGTTTGTTGTTTGGTCGTGAATTTATTTCTATTAGATAAAGTATATGAATCTATTTTATTTACAAATGAATATTATATTTATATATAATAATTGTTTATGGTAAGAGCACTGTTAGTGCAATCCATTATTTTCTCTCTCTCTCTCTCTCTCTCTCTCTCTCTATCTCTATCTATCTATCTATCTCTCTCTCTCTCTCCCTCCAATATAGACACATATATGCATATGAAGGTCATAGGTCATCTGTAGTGTAAAGAAAGGTTTGCTATAACTGAATAAATACAAAAGATATCACTAGAAAACCTTATTTCCAGCATTACAGTACCTTAAAATACTTTTCTATATTGTAAACTTGGGTGTGTAAGCCAGTGGTTACGAACAAACTTTTCTCAAGGACTCTCTCGTTATAATGACAAGGGCCCCACAAATTCTTAAACTTAAATTGTAAACCACACACAAAATAATTTGAATTATATTATTTATTAATAAGTCACTTATGGATAGCCTACCCACTTGTTTTAAGGTGAAAACTGTTCTTACATATGAATATTTAATTTGATTCTACTGCAGGTTTATTATCAGTACATTCTAGAAGTGTTTTGTTTTGATTTAAGATACAAAATATAAAACTATCACATGTTAACGTTTGTAGGCCCAGGCGAAATTTTGTAATCTTATTTATATAAATATTTTATTTGGAATAAGGAATTAATGAAGTAAACAGAAAAATCAAAAGTCTGTTATAATTGCAGCAAACAAAGAAAAACTATTGAATAAAAATATAATAAAAATAAGAATAATGTTTGTTCAAATTTATTTCAATGTAAATGGAACAAATCATATCTTGATAATAATTCCAGTCACATGAGTTGAATCCGTACTTTCAGTTCATGATTTCAGAAATGTTAGGCTCCATACTTCACACTTTTACTCTGACGTCATACTGCATATCAAGCCGATTCCTATATTTATTTTTCATGATGTACATAGTGGAGGATGCATGTTCACATCTGTAGGTAGTTGGAAAATGTAGTATTACCTTCATTGCCATATTGCTAATTGTTTGTAGTCTTTTTGTACTGGTAAAGAAAATGCTTCAATGTTCTTGCTAATACAAAAATGTTTTACTGTGCCACAGCCTCTGCCGGTCAGTTGAAGTCGATCTTGTGCTTTTTTGAAGGAGAAGCAGAAAGGGGTTCTAATCCAATTCTCATTAGGATCTGGTCCAGAAAGTTGTTGCCCACAACGGACATTTTTAAACCATGGAAAAAACTTTTTGTCTTCTACTTTGAACATATTTATATTGTTACTTTGTAAGCCTAGTTTCAAAACTTCAAATATTCAAACACAGCAAAGTAAGCAGTCGTGCAAAGCCAAGAAATGTCTAAGTAAATCTCAATACGTGGTATCTAGAAGGAAGATTCTGACCTCATCCTTAACACCAAAAAACCTTTTCAGCTCGCCCTCAGGAGAGCCACCTTACCTCGCTATGAATAAGAAGCGGAGCATTCTCACTGCCCTATAACAAAGAAAACAATCTTTGTAAAGCTTTAATTTAGTTAATACGTCGAGCTACCACATTGAGAGTTTTATGCAACACTTCAGGCAACCTCTTGGCTACCAAATCCTCTCGATGAATGTAATGGTCTGATACGGCCTCAGTGAATGTCTTAAATATTCTAAATTCAGTGACATCTCACTGACCCATAAGACATTTCCCGCGGACCCATAGGAGTTAGTTCCAGTTGGGAACCATTGGAGTAGGCACCTGTAGCGTGCTTTCGCTTTGACGATGCCTATGTTTCACTCCTTAGCTGGCAACGACCGAAGCCACGTATTTGATTTCTTCCTAATTATTAAAAGGTGATCCTCACTTTTTGGCAAGGAGTGTGGCCAAAGATAAAAATCGTGGATTAAACCTGTTCATCTCAAAAACTGTTGCTATCACTCTTTAAAAGCCTAGAAGTGATTTTTCTATCTTGTATTTTGCATTACAGTTAGAGTGATGCAAGTCTATAGATAGGTTATTTGCTTCTGTCTTTTTGTGTTCATTTTCCTTCACAATATGGTTGGGAAACTTTTCTCCATAGGGGAGGGTTTGTTATTGGTGCCACCATTTTAAAACATTCACCAAACTCGTGAGCAACACCACACCGTAAAGAAACTATGCTCATACTGAGATAGGAGCTGTGAGGCAGAATATATATATATATATATATATATATATATATATATATATATATATATATATATATACACACATACATATAGCTTGTTTTAAGTCAGTGCCTGCCCGTCAGCCTGACAAGAGTAACAATGTGTTATTCTGACACAAATATGTAGACGGAGCCCTTGTGAGGTTTTCAGGAAGTAAAGCATCTATTCTAATATAAAATAATATCCTTTAAAAATTTATAGAATTTATAAAAATAAATAAACCTAACGAATATGTAAATACAATGAATATACAAAGTAACATTTATGCCAGCTAAAACCGTACAACAATCAAGAATAAACCTTACTTATATAGCCATGGCTACGTAAAGCCATTTTTCATTATATTTTGTTGGAATAAGAACAAAAAATATGAAACTTAAAAACGTTTGGAAACTTTGAGAGTATTTGTTAACTTAATAAACGAAATATTAACTTACAACAAAATACTTACAACTTCAAATTCTCTATGTTTTTCAGTAATTTTAATTTTATTAATCACGTAAACAGTAGTTTATCACCACCCGAACTTTAAATTTAGTAAATTTGTTAAAACTTACTGAGACAGAACGTTTTATCGCTATGTGCCGATCTTCATCAGTGTCTTCTGCTTGGAGATGTTGGGTCAAGCGGTGGCGGTTTTAAAGGTAGGTTTTCGATAGTATCAAAGAGTGTGTTTGATTTGTATATATATATCAAGATATGTATATCTGCAATCTATAGCTTTACCTGACAGTTTAATACGGTATTTATATTGTTTATAAAAATGTATTATGTGACAAGATTTATTCAAATTTCTAACTTTACAGCAGTTTTTGATAAAGACATGCTCAGCTAATTGTCAAGTGCATACCCGAGAATAAAGTTTGTTCCTATTCTCAAGGTGATTCCTGAGGCCGATGAAGGAGAAGAGGAAGCGGAAATAGTTTATAAAAAATCTGCAATTTTTTCTACAAGTGATTCTGCACTATTTCCGCTTAAGATTGAAGTGCCTGTGTTCTACAGGACTCTGTCGTTTTGTAAGTTACTCTTTATTTATTCTTTTCTTTTTATATTAAATATAAATTCTATTCTTATTTACTTTATTTAAAGCCTATATCTGCTCGCGCACAAATGCAAGTGTTCAAGTCAGCAACAATTTTTAAATTATACCCCCTTTCTCTCTCTCTCCCCCTCTCTCTCTCTTTCTCTCTCTCTCTCTCTCTCTCTCTTTCTCTCGAGGAAATGGGGATATTTTACACGAGATTCTATAGGTTAGGAAAAATGTTTGTAAAATATTTGAACTGTAAGAGATTGTAGCAAACTGTCGCTGTCTATCAAAGGGCAGTCAGTTGTAGAACTTTCGGCAAAAAAGGGATGCTGCGCGTACCTGGTAAACCATAAATAATAATATACTTCGATAGCCTACATAGGGGAAGTCGACTCGATCACTGGAGAGGAGAGTTAGGTTCGACGTAGAGAGACCTTGCGATTTATGGAGAAAAAGTTCTACAAATGCATAAGAAAAACTCCAACTAACACCTACGGCTTGAGACATTTTCAGAATTTCCCACCAAAGCCAAAGATAAAGCGAAGCAGGATTCGTTCTAATAAGAAAGAAGATAAATTAGCGTCATAAGGTAGCCATTAAAAAATTTGAAGAGGATGGAACCCGTATGGAAGCTACCCAAAGGAAACACGAGTTAGTCAAATTCCAGGTCTCGAAGGTGTGACAGGGTAAATTTGGAACAAGTAAATAAAAGTAGTAAGTGATATTAGTGAGGGGAAATAAGGTTTACGTACTGTATAGAATCATTTCGAGAATAGGAGATTGAAGTAAAATAAGAAAAATATTAGTAAGTGGCTGGGCCATCAAGTGAAGTGAAACAAGAAACCATGCTAGAGATAATTCGTTAACTACTAAAACTATTATTTATCTTAAATTCAAAGCCAAATCTTTAATGTGAAAAATATTAAGTTTTATAAACTTTTCAATAATTATTTTCAGAAATAATGAATTTCAAATATAAACTTTATCAAACCAAGTGCAGTAACCTAAACACGCCTTAAGATAATTTAGCCCAATTTTATAAGATTTTAATAGTAGAAAGAAAAATTATAAGAGTTTTGAAGCATATCGACAAATTAGAGCTGGACAACTTAATTTATGTATAGCTACCAGTAAATTTTACAACTTTGAACTCAAACTTGAAGTAAATCTGTAATATTAAAAAACAATTAGCTGTCTATTAATTTGATTCCCTTAGAGTCAAATATCCTGTAGTAGCCTACATCTTATGTAAACTACAATACTCATGTAAGTATTTCTATACAACTTCCAATAGACATTGCATAAGAAAGGATAATGTAAATCATTTTATTTTTATTTACAGACCTAAATATCCATTTATCTATTTCATTACCATCTATGTTTCTGAATATCTACCTAATCTTATCTATTTATCATTTTCACTACACTAAATATTTACAAGTTATATTGTATTTTTTCAGAAGCGATATTTCGGCTTCATGGTTTGGAACGACATCTGGCGGAGGTGAGCAAACATTTTACTTTAAACCAAATAAGTTTAGGAACCCAGCAAGCTCTCTCAGCTTGTTGGGAGCACATCAAGCCGGAGACTATATATCTTGTCGTATACGTTTATAGACTATTGTTGAGTCTTATTGCCTTCAGTACCTCCTAGTTGTTTAGTATGCACTCTTGCGACTTATCTGTGACGCAATAACTAATGATTTAATTATAATTATTATTTAATTAATAAGTCATAATTAGTTATTAACTAATTATTATATATTATATAGTTATGGTCCCCCAAAACCTGCCCAACCCTCGTGGCAGCCAACCTCTACCGAGCTGCCTCCTTCTCTTTCCATGGCGAATCCGAGGAGTGAAATGAAACATTACAATAAGTGTCGACTAGAAGTGATTTTTTTACCCGGGTTCTGGGCCCCCAAAACCCGCCCAGCCCTCGTGGCAGCCCACCTCTAGCGAGCTACCTCCGTCTCTTTTCATGGAGAATCCGGAGATAGGGAAATGAAACAGTACTATAAGTGTCGACTAGAAATTATTTATATTTTTACCCGGTTTTTAGGTTCCCAAACCCCGCCCAGCCCTCGTTGCAGCAATCCTCTAGAGAGCTACTTCTGTCTCACATCCGCCCATCCGGTTAGTATCCCTACCGCGATAGAAGGAAACGGGACTGATTTCCCATGGTCCAATCTCATAAGCTCTGTCCATGGAGAATCAGGAGATAGTGAAATAAAACAGTACGGAAAGTGTCGCGCTAATAGCGGGATGATAATACCCGGCAAGAAAGAAACCCAGCCAAGAAAAGCCCCTCGACAGATCATGCAGGAGCCCTGGGGCTTGGATCACCTTATGCTACGGGATGAATAAGGACTGGTATTACTTTACAAATACCTTGTTAGTGGGTCTATGACAAGAATGGCATGCATCTCTTCTTCTGCTGCCTACTCGAAACTGAAAAGGCAGGCAATCAAATTAGTACTTCCATTGGGACTAAGCTGCCACCCTAGGGATGGGCCACTGCGTCACCTGGAACATAACTGTGAAGCAGAATCAATTAGTATGTATATTTGTTTGTATTATAGTTAGAGCTAGGCAGTCAGTACGGACAGCGGCCGGACTAGAAATGATTTTTCAAAGCAGACTGTTCTGCCATCTATGAGTCAAATGTAGTAATTATGTTAACGCTAGAAGTGCTCTGTACTAATTGACCCAAATTTGAGATACAATTTTAGAGAAATATAACACCTATGTAATTATATAATGTTTCGAAATTCAATATTGTAAAAATAAATGATTAAAATTACCTTCCGGATACAAATAGACTAATATTCCCCCTCCAAAATAACGTTAACTTAATAAAATAACAATATAAAAAACATCCTCTCGGCCAGTCTAATTTTCATGCGCATAGAACATATAGACAATAGTTGCATTAGTTATATGGGGAGGACCGAAGCCTCTAGGTGTCTCCGACTTTCGTCAAACCCAATTAGATTAAGCCAAAAGTTCCTAACCCACACCTTAGAGGCAACTATGTTCTCCCTTTTAAATATTTTAGCTTTTTAAAATTTTTTTATTTTATCCCGAAACGACCGTCTTCAACAAGTAAAGTAAGTGCTACCATAGGCAAGTTTAAACATTTAAAAGTATTTAGCCAATTTTTTTATTACTTTATAGGCATAACAATGATTTAAATTGGATTAACTAAACTTTAAAAAAACCAATTTCATCAAAACCAACACAATCACTAAAAATGATTTGAAAAAATTTTTTTTTTCAATTTTGGTCTAAGCCCCCAAAACTCGCCCAGCCCTCGTGGCAGCCAACTTCTAGCGAGCTACCTCCGTCTCACACGTTAGTATCCCTACTGATAAAGAAGGAAACGGGATTGATTGCCCATGTATCAAGCTCATAAGCCCTTTCCATGGAGAATTTGAAGATAGTGAAATGAAACAAAAATGATTTTTCAACGCAGACTGTTCTGCCATCTATGAGCCAAATGTAATAACTATGTTAACGCTAGAACTGCTCTACCAATTGACCCAAATTTCAGATTCAATTTTCGAGAAAAACAACACTTGTGTAATTATATAATGTTTCGAATTGAAATATTGTAAAAATAAATGATTAAAATTACCTTCCGGATACAAATAGATTAATATTCCCCTCCTAAATAACGTTAACTTAATAAAATAACAATATAAAAAACATCCTCTCGGCCAGTCTAATTTGCATGCGCATAGAACATATAGACAATAGTAGCATTAGTTATATGGGGAGGACCGAAGCCTCTCTTCTATATATATATATATATATATATATATATATATATATATATATATATATATATATATATATATATATATATAAGAAAAGGGACTCAAATGCACAGACATTTACCATAACCTAGAAATCCTACACATCAACAAAAAATGGACCATATCTCAACACTCTAGAACAATATGAAATTTACAGACACACAAAGTATAAACATATTAAATGAACAAACACATTACAAATAACACATACTTTTTGATACTATCGAAAACCTGCCTTTAAGTCCGTCATAGCTTGACCCGACATCTCTAAGCAGAGGAGATGTTTAATGTTTTAAAACATGTATTATTTAATCTATTTTGATTAAAGATATATTCAAAATCACATTAGTGTTTTAAAATAAGAGTTTACACATTTTGTTTCAGTGTTATACCACTGTTTGTGTGGTACAAATATACCACTTACTAGACACCTCACCATTCTCCATCACATGGCCTGCTGATACATTTTACAAATGTGGTTGAAAGCTTGCTGATATTAAACCATGAGTGGAGTTAAGGGGGGCAGGGAGGGGCATTTACCCCCAACGTTCAGGACATGTGTATTATTTTTTTTTAAATCAAAAGCTTACAATGAATCCATTAAAATACCACAAAAATAATAACAGTGCTGACAAGTAGTATACTCGGCAGTATCAGTTGTTATTTTGGTCGAATGCAAATTATTTTATAAATATGACTAATTTCAAAGAAAAATATGAAATTTATTTTAATCTTACAAGTCATGATGTTCAAAATAAAATTTTAGCAATTGTTTCTGACGAAGTTTGGTATTCAATGTTAGGTTTCTAACAGAAACAAAATCAGGCTTATTATTAGACGTATTACTTTGCAAAATTCGAAAAAAAATTTTGCAAAGTTATAGGTCTAAAAGACCCCAATTTTTGCGCTATAAAAAACATATATAACAAACATATCGTTGAACACATTACCTTTACTTACCAATCAAAAAATAGTTTAAAACAGGTACCTTATATTGTATGTTTTTGGATGCTGGCTCGATGTCATCAAGCCTTAAATGTTCTCTATTTTTTTAGGGAGTATTTGGACCCCATTCGATACCCCCCGGGGAAATCTGTGAACCTCAAAACAAAATTTATAACTCAGCCCATGTATTGAATTGCCCACAACTGTTTCCAAATGCCCTCCTAAAATAGTTAATTTCATATTACTTCTTTAACAATAAAAATGAATAAGACATGCATTTAACATATACTACTAATTAACCAACACAAATAGTGGAATGTGAAGAAATAGACGAAGTATAAAAACTTACAGTAGTTAGATGAAGTAGGGAGCCGTCCACTGTCCAGTGATGGAAACTTCTTCACTAAATAGCCAAAAAATGAATCTATCTGGCAAATCATTGTAAAAATGATGACATAATAAATTTCTGGACCCCGAAGGGTAATTAATTTATTAAAATGCGGAACTATGGAGATTTGGGAATTTACTTCCGTATTGAAAATTTTTATTATACTGCATTTTAAATACACGATCCACAATAACTAAAAACAAGACAGTTTTACAATTTATTATACTAATCTCATATTTAATTTGCACTTAATAAACGTACTTGGTAGAACTAACTAATGGCAATATAATAAATGAAGTAAAAATGATACATTTACAGATATGGCTCTAAAAACACTCAATAACCAAGTAATAACATAGGATGTATCTTTAATTATATATTCATATATTAGAGTCTGTTCATGGCTTCCACCTCTAATTGAGCCTGTTACGTTGTCTAAAGACCTTTAGGAGTTGAATACGTATGAAGAAATAAGTTTATGTAAAGCAATTTGGAGAATTAATTTGTATTAACAGAGTGTAAAAATTATGTAGCATTTATAGCATTATGGATTGACCTGTGGTTCTATCCATTAGCGTTGTGGCCTCAAGGTTACACATCCATGTTTAGATTATTTGAGAATTTTCATTAGCATCTGATCACTTCTGTTTGTATCAGATATCTATAATTCTTGCATTACATAATGGAATGATCTCTTTAGAAACTATTGTCCCTGATGATATATAAAATTTAAGGTGTATCAGTTATCTCTGAAGATACAGTTTATGTTAAAACTTGTTTGCTCAACATTCAAACATCTCACATTTATTCAGTTTATTAAAGAAAATCTAACTATTATCTAACAACTTTACAAATATCATAAGTTCTTCCCAACAGCTAAGATTACCTACTATCACAGCAAAACTATATACTTATTTGGTTCTCTATATCACTACGAATACAACATACAACTAATTTATATAGTCTTATTAATAATGACTCTAACATAAATTAAGAGCCTTTGATACTAGTTAATTAAAGATTATTATTCTTAAAATGCCAATTATATCCTTGGTAATATCATTCTCCAAGATATATTTTCCCTAAAAACACTTGTAAATATTTTACAACTTGGCAATAGTAGCACTTATATTTGTTGAGGACCGCCGCTTCGGGAGTTACGGTCTGAGCTGATAATATGACACATCTCCGGAAACAGCCGTCCCAACAAATATAATTAAGTACTACTATAGACTAATTGTAACATATGTGCAGGTGTTTTTATTGAAAACTATTATCTTACGTTAAGATGGAATCAGCTAATTTATATTTTCCATTTAAAAATCTGATGGCCGTTAAATTTAGTTTTACTTTTATTTAGACATTTCTTAAAATTTATTTTTGTAGTATTTTTACTTCCAAAAGTTTATTGAAATTTATGTCAACACTCACATAGAAAGCGTCTGTATTATCACATAAATAGTTTCATGGATCCAAGCCTGGATTAAAGGCTAATTTTAGGTTACACAAGGTAAATTTGTTTCATCTAGAGAAAATCTTTAAAAGGAGCAGTGGCTAAACACTGTTGAAGGGTCTGTAAAGGATTATATCCTTTATCTCAAAATGGCCATTTTGCTATTATATTTTCTCGCCGTAAAGTTCACTTATGGAGCTTTAAATAGTTCTTATTGATATCACTTGGCAAAAAATCAGTACTGACTTAAAAATAACAGTAAGTAATGGTTTTTTACCAAGTAATATGAATAAGAACATTTGAAAAAGCCTCAAGATGTTCAAAAATCGGCAAGTTTTAAACACTATTTGATGATTGTCAGTTGTGGTAATCATTGTGATAGCACTATTAAAACGGGTTTTATAACAAGGTGAAAAATCTTAAGTAATTTTCTGCTTATGAATTTTAAAGAAGTTTTTTTCTACTGATGGGTTACACTACAGCTTTGTAGATTGCGATTGATGTATGAGTTGGAGTCGTGTTGGGTGACTGGATTATGTACCCTGTATTAGAACAACGTGTTTAATTCAAAATGTATGTGTTCATTTAAAATATGTTATTTTCTGTTGCAAGATGTTTGTATACTATATTTTGTATTGTTACAAAGCAACATTTAACGCGATATTGATCTAATTACAAGCGAGTCGAAGACACTAACAGGTACGAATTAATTCCTAGCATCAACTGAGTTTTATTTCCTCAGAAATATTCTTACATATAAAGCACTAAATACTATATTTTTTTATACAGGTAAAATTTTTTTATTCGTTATTTTGTACCTTTATTAGTTTATTATTATTTCTAATTGATAATAATGTGTAATCATAATTAGTAAAAACAAATTAAAAGCTACTTACGGTTTAAAGTTTGCTTCATATTCTAGGCTCCCACTATTATGGTTCATTTCGTACGTACACAAGAATACACTAATTACAGCTACTGTCCAATACAGAGAAAAATCTATACTGAGATTCTCACTCTGGTTGACATAGAAACTGCAGAGTCATTCTATTATGTTTAGATGTCTGACAGAAGGATAATGAGCCATAAATATCTCTTTTATTAATCACTTTAACATTAGTTCATGACTATCCAAAACTTATTTATTTGGTAAAAACGTACTGAGACAGAACGTTTCCAATCGCTCCGTGGCGATCTTCATCAGACACTGATGAGGTTTTTACAAATTTACAAAATAAAGTTCGGATAGTCATAAACTAATGTATAAGTGACTCCCTAAGTTTCGCCAAACGTAATGGACTACAAAATTCAAAAAGTAACTCTTTTTATTTATGCTGTAAATTTCGAGAGTTGATAAATGTCCCTTAGAAAGCACATACGTCTGGTCTTGTGCATTACCTACCAGAAAATAAACTGTCATGAGGTAAACAAATCAATCAAACAATGATGAGAAATTATAGTAACACGATAGCTTCAATTAAATAAGTGAGAAAAAGGTTTGACGCTTAATTTAGCCTGATTATCAATTAAGATAAAAAACACTAATACGCTATAGAGCTTTTTTGAGCTGATCATCTTGACAAGGCGTTTGTCAGGTAGATATGATAATACATTCAAATCCATTTTGGAGTGTTTATTGTGCCAGTCTCCCATTTAAAAGCTTCTTTTAAATTTTGACTTTAACAATAAATTAACAAACACGCTCTTTAACTACAAAACAAGACATTAAAAGACAAACAGTGTATTTTAACTGTACTAATTTTACACAAATCTTGCTGCCTGAATGTTAAAAATTATTTGCTTTTATTCAAAAGGCACAAAAACATTTTAGAATAGACAAAGCTAGGATTAATTTAAATATATGGAATCATATTAAAAATATTATTTCTAACAACTGCATATTAATTCTATAAAAAAGAATTAAAAATTTACCTGTATTATAACAAGAACTGAATACATTAAAATAAATAAATTAGGGTGAATACTCAACCTTATTTCTAATGTTAAAAAAATACTGATGATAAACACTATAATAATTCAGTAAATATAAATAGGTATAATTTTCTTACATTAAATAAATTTTAAATGTATATTACTCTCTTGTGTTTTAAGTAAATTATTAGCCATGAAAATACTACAAATTAAATAGTTTATAACATTAAATGTCAACAAAATTAATTCTAATCATCATAATTTTCTAGAGAATATTTTCAAAAAAATATACTACATTTTAGTTTAGTGTTAAATACGGAAATTTATAACTGTATTTGTTTTAGGATGTATCCAAGCCTTCAATGGATCTTTGTATTTACATGTGTATGTTTGTAATTTTAATTCGTTTTATACAATTAATGTTTCTTGACAAAATTGTTAAAAATGTGTTTTTCATCTTAGTCATAAATAAATTACTAAATATAGAAAGTAAACAAAAAAATACAATGCAGCAGTCTGTGGGATTGGTCAACAAAAGTGAATTCTTAATTTTTAAACATGTAGTTGATAGAAGTTTAATAGAAAACCTTAATCAGATGTTGAATAATATACTGAGTATAAATTTTATTTACCAATTCAATTAAAATTGGTTCCTACAAAGTGTTGGACCCATCAAGGTAATTTTCATCTAAAAATTGCAACAAAAATATAACACTCATTATGATTGTATTGAATTAATTGTAATAGGTTTTATTGAAATATAAATTCATATAGTTATTAACTGATCGAAAATATTGAACAATAACATTTTAATCTAATAATGTAGTGCCTACATAATAATAATAATAAAGTAGCATAACCTATGTGTTAAAACAGCTGTTCTACAACATAAAAGAAGCTGTTGTGTGAAATCATTTACTGTGTCACTTAATTTAAACATATACAACTATATTAGATGTGTTAGTGTGAAATCAACTCAAATACCTTTTGCTATACAATGTTTCTGTTCGGTGTACTAAAAGAATTATCCACTTCAACAAATTGTACAATTATGTAGAGTATATATTGTTGCTTCCTAAGTAGAGTTCATATTTAACATATTTGATTGTTTCAATGATGAGTCTACTTTAACTGTGTTAAAGTGAAGTTAATTTCTGAAATACAATTATTTCATTTTTGTTATTATAGCTATGATAAGCTAATGAAACTATTAGTAACAGCTTCTTAGGAATCAAATTACAAGGTAATAAAATTAAGAATAAATAAAATGAAACAATCATAGAACTCACTCCAATTATAAGCCATTTTTGTTTTCAATACACAAATTAGACCAAGCTAATCTATAGTTAGTTTTTAAGTATCCTACATGTGGTATAACCTGTAACATGTAGATGATTTCACATCAGAATGGAGTATTAACAATAAGAAATCCAAAAATATCAAACAATTAAAGTACTACAATGTGCAGGCTATTAGTTGTTTGATTTTTTTTGCCTGATCCACGACTTATTAGATTTTGAAATGTATTATTTGTTATTGTTAAGAGTTATCTTTTTACTGCAAGAAATTTACACCAAGCATTAGGTTAGTTTACAGTGGAAAATATCTATTAGCTTTAATGTTCAATTAGCTCTATTAACTATTAGCGTTAACTTATTATGAAGGGAAGGACAGAGACGGAAATACAGAGTAAAAAGAGGAGAGAAAGCGAGGGATTGAGGAGTGAGAAAGAAACAGTAGGGGGTGGAAAAAGAGGGAAGAAGAAAAGAAGAAACGGGAAACACAGACAGATAAAGACTATTTCATAGTATGAAAATGTGTTTTTTTGTTTTCCAGAGACACTTTTTCCAGAATATGAGACAAAATGCGTATTTGTAGAAACGTGTATAAAGAGACCTGCAATAAAGAAATATTTGCCGAAAAGTATGTAGCGAGAAGAATCCTTGTGAGAGGGAAATGTTAAATGTTTTATGAAAATAATTGAAAACTGGATTAGTTTTTAAACAAAAACTATATTATATATGAAATTACTGGTAGCAGAAAATTTTAGTGGTAAGAGACTGAGGTAAAAATATTTAACTAAATTAGTGGATTTTAATAAAACTACTAAATTACTTTATTTCAAGGTAAAGTTAAAACAACCTAAAAGTAATTACCTTTCCTTTCCATCCTCATCTTTGTACCAAATCAGCACGTGACTGGAACAAGATAAGAAATCCTTTTATTAAAGCTAGAGTTTTACAAGCTATACAATATCAGTTGTGCCATTCTTAACACACACATAGTCACAAATTAATATTATTTTTTAACTAAACATTATGAAATGATACTGAAATATAAATGTAAATATTAATTATAACTTATATGAGGTATTTTTAAAAGAATAACTCCTATCATACAGAAAATCCATTTTAAATCCTCCGAATTCCTGATAGCTTTTAAAACGAAAAGTAGAGTGTTTGTATATATAGCATAAAGCAATGGATGACCCATATAATGAAGGGCAGAGTATTATCTCTGCAATCATGTATTTTAGGACTAAAAAGTAAACAAAATTCATAAAAAATTTTTTCTTATATCCAACGTTTACCCATTTTAAACTCGCCGTATATAGAGAATAACCAACCTATTTAAGCATTTACTTTTGTATTTACACTTTT
Source organism: Prosapia bicincta (assembly GCA_036971475.1). Classification (NCBI taxonomy): domain Eukaryota; kingdom Metazoa; phylum Arthropoda; class Insecta; order Hemiptera; family Cercopidae; genus Prosapia; species Prosapia bicincta. The sequence goes on from JBAIZL010000427.1 coordinate 22,118, forward strand.
ATATTCGCCCTTCAAGTGAATGACAAGAGAACCTGCGAAACCAAAGTGAATAAGATTCAGGATGGTGCGTATTAAGGAAATCACGACTTCTATCTGTAATTAGGTTCCTCTATTCTCACATCCAAAGAAGCACCAAAACTGTCAGAAACAAGAAGCTTTAAAGCTGACATTACCATGAAAAATACTAAATACTAAACGCATATCAATACCCCCCCCCCCCGATTGCCATTTGTAAATATAATTACGTGAACTAGATAAAGTGAACCGAATCAAATACTTTGGCTAATGGTACAAAATACACATCATCAACTAATTCTTAAGTAATTTGCTGTGGCATTTATATAGTTGTAATAATTTAATATTGCGATGGTGTTTTATGTATAATGATATGTAAATTTCCATCAATAAGGTGGAAACCCTGGAAACATACCGTTACTTCAAAGCTTAGGCCTACATAATGTATCTAGTTATGCGGACTTTCTAGCGAGTAAATGTCGACATCAAGTATGCCTATTGGTTTTTAGGCCTAACCTGACTTTCCCAATGGTTTATTTGTGATTGCCGTCATATACCGTATAGGTGTCTGGGATGTATTTTGTTATAACTAAAATACTGGTAATTAAATTGATTGATTTTATGCTTCATATTTTTGCTTTTAGCCTTACACAATATTACTCAATATGTCTTCAGTAAACCATGGTAATGTAAGTGTTATGTATGCCTAATTATTGACGTTTTTATTTGGCTAAAGTGATATAAATATTTGTGTAAGTTTTACAATTACATCATAATTAAGTTATTACGGAAATTTTTTGAAAGGTCATGCTGGGTCGGAAACCTCGGGAAAACTTACCGCTCTGCCAATGTCCGGCTTGAAACTCAAAATAAGTCACAACCGAAAGCTCTCGTTCTGTAGGAGAAGTCTCATCCAATCAGGGTGAGGGACTGCCCTTTTGATGCCCTCATATCCCTAGGGAGACACTAGATATTCCTGTGAAACCGGTTCTGCCCTAGCAGAACACTGCACTGTATCTTGAAGCCATCTACATTCGAAATACTGGCTAACAACTACCCTTACGTCGAATGGACCCACATTTACATGGATGGATCTACCACCGCAGAGACCAGCGGAACTGGATTCCATACAACCTTCTTCGAAGTCTTGTTCCCAAAAGGTTTACCACTTTAAAGGCGAAGTTTCAGCAATTTTGTATGCCTCAGAAAGGCTTTCAACTAGGCTATTTCCTCTCCATTACATCAAAAAGGAGATGCCGTCGCAAGGTGCAAGGAGATCATATCCCAACTTTTACACAGAAAAGAGATTGTTTTATAGTAGACAAGCACGCTTAACCTGGTTATAAACCTTTTCAAGGAAGTCTCCTTTTACGTTATCCAGCTTCATTAAGCCTTATAAAACTATCCTTACATTGATTGGACTTCACAGATTCCTCCACCTGTCCTCTCTGTCTTTACGATAAAGTTACGGTTAAGCATCTGGCGATCTCCAGACCTTGTATCCCTTCAATACAACGATAAAGTCCTCACAGCAATGTCCGTATTTCACTTTCCTGACGCAGAGCTCCACATGCTCTTCACGTATTCGAAATAATCAAACTAAATATTTGCCTTACTGTGCACATTTCTTTATTTACAACAAAATGTCCCCTTCATTTATATAATTTTTATTGAATTGGAAGTGTTGTTTAATTATATTCTGCTGTTTCACTACAAATATCGCACAGCAGTCAATATTTCACAAATATTTCGTTTTTAAAGGAGCCATCTTCATCCTAATGATGAAGATAAAATTAAACCCCTATATTAAAGGGAAAGTGAGAGAGGAGAGAGAGAGAGTGGGGGGGGGAGAGAGACAGGGTAGCAGAAAGAAGCAATGAAGGGAAAGACAGAGACGGAAATACAGAGTAAAAAGAGGAGAGAAAGCGACGGATTGACGAGTGAGAAAGAAACAGTAAAGGTGGGAAAAGAGGGGAAAAGATAAGGAAGAAACTGGAAACACAGACCGAGAAAGAATATTTCATAGTAAGAAAATGTGTTTTTGTTTTCCAGAGACACTATTTCCAGAATATGAGAAAAATACGTATGTATAGAAACGTGTATAAAGAGACCTGCAATAAAGAAATGTTTGCCGAAAAGTATCTTGCGAGAAGAATATTTGTGAAAGGGAAATGTTAAATGTTTTATGAAAATAATTGAAAACTGGATTAGTTTTTAAACAAAAACTATATTATATATGAAATTACTGGTAGAAGAAAATTTTAGTGGTAAGAGACAATGAAACGTCAATTATAAGGCAGTAAAAAAGATTGTACAGAATGGGAAAGGAATCATGAAGTAAATGCAGAAAACCAAGAAATAGTAGAAATGTCTTCTAAATAAGAAACCGGCAGTTTCTATCGCCGTGAAACATGACTACCACACTAAAATCACATAAATTATGGCGTTTTAAATTTAACTACTTTTTATGCTAGAAAATAACCTTGAATATTGGTAGAAACGTGTTCTAAATTCACAACAAATTTACTAAAAAAATAAATTTAAAGGAAATATAAGCATTTTCTCGTAAATTACTTTAGGATTAAAATCTAAACTAAATGTATGAAATATTTCCTTACATTCAACATTTTCATACTTTTAAGCTAGCCTTGTATTGACTGGTATCAATGAAAGGGAACAAATTAGTTAAAAAGGAATAGATTTATCTTGGATATAAATACGCCACCTAGACGTATGAAGTAAGTGGTGAAAGGCAAAGTGGTAAGAAGCAATTGTGAGGGAGGGAAACACGGTTCTACATGGGAAGGGACATATCCCAAGTGCATCGATACAAAGGCTTTTACTAATGGATGATGAATAGCTTACATGCCTTCAATTACTAAACTAAAACTAGAGCAAACCGTTTTCAACGTTATTTTAAAAACTGAAACCAAATACCAAACTGCGTTATTTTTTTTATTGGAAAAACTCCAGATACATTTCCGGTAATAAGGTGGGAATATCCCAAAGTTATTATATACCCGAAACATAGGCCTACATAAGGCTCTAGTTAGGCTGCCTTTATCAATTGTAAATGTCGGCAATCACAGATAAACTAACCTTATTTCCAACATGGCTATTCGTACTTGATAAACAAAGGCGGTAGGATAAGAATGTATTTTGTTGTAAGTTAACATTTCCTTAATTAGGTTAACAAATACTCACGAAGTTTCCAAATGTTTTTCAATTTCATATTTTTTGTTCATTTTCCAACAAAATAAATTGAGAAATGGCTTTACGTAGCCATGGCTATATAAATGAGATTTATTCTTGATTGTTGTACGGTTTTAGCTAGCATAAATAATAGGCTACTAATATTTATATATTCATTTTATATTTGTATGTTCGTTAGGATTTATTTATTATTTTAAATTCTTTAAATTTTGTAAGCATATTATTTTCTATTAGAATAGATGCATTACTTCCTAAAAATCTTGCTTTCGGCGCCCTCTACATATTTGTGTCAGAATAACTCATTGTTACTCTTGTCAGGCTGACCGGCAGCCACTGACTGGAAACAAGCGATATGTATGTATATATATATATATATATATATATATATATATATATATATATATATATATATATATATATATTCTGCTTCACAAATCCTACCTCAGTATGAGCATAGTTTCTTTACGGTGTGATGAATATTGGAAAAATGGTGGCACCAATAACAAACCTCTCCCTCATGGAGAGAACTTTCCCGACCATATTGTAAAGGAAGATGAACACAAAAAGACAGAAGCAAAAACCCAATCTATAGAGTTGCATCACTCTAACTCTAATGCAAAATACAAGATAGAAAAATCACTTCTAGGCTTTTAAAAAGTGATAGCAATAGTTTTTGAGATGAACAGGTTTAATGCACGATTATCTTCGGCCACAATCCTTGTCAAAAAAGGTGGAAAACATTTTGATAATTATGAAGAAACCAAATACGTAGCTTCGTTGCCAGCTTGTAACATCGGCAAAAGTGGAAGCACGCTACGTGTACCTACTCCAGTGGTTCCCAACTGGAACTAACCCCTAAGGATCCGCGGGCAATGTCTTAGGGGTCAGTGAGATATCACTGAAATTAAAATATTTTAATTTAACACATTCACTGCAGCCGTATCCGACCGTTGCATTCATCGAGAGGCTGTGGTAGCCAAGATGTTGCCTGAAGTGTTAGTTGAATAAAACTCTCAACTAGGTAGTTCAAAGTATTAACTACATTATAAAGATTTGCAGTCTAGACCGTTTTCTTTGTTATTGGGCCGTGAGAATGCTCCGATTCTTATTCATACCTAAGTAAAGAGGCTCTCTCGAGGTGGTAGGCCTATACTGGAAATGGTTTTTGATGTTAAGGATGAGGTAAGAATCTTCCTTCTTGATACCAAGAATACAAATTTACTTAGACATTTCTTGGCTTTGTGTGACTGCTTACTTAGCTGTGTTTGAACATTTGAAAGTTTCGTATCTAGGCTTACAAGGTTTAATATAGATATGTTCAAAGTTAAAGACAAAGTTTGGCCATGGTTAAAGATTGTCTATTGTGGGAAACAAAGGTCAATAAATGTTCTCTTCCAAAGTTTCTCACTATAAAAGAGTTTTTGGAGTCTTCTGATGAAAACTTATTAAACCAAATAAAGGAAAGCATAACTGGCCCCTTCAAAGTTTAGCAACCCCTTTCAGGGAATACTTTCCTGAGCCAGATACTAATGAGAGTTGGATTAGAAGTCCGTTCTGCTTCCCTGAAATATAAAAAGTTCTGAGTCGTTCAGAAGAAGAACAAGACCTACTCGAAATGACCAACAGTGGTCCACTAAAAAATGTTTTTAATGGGGAGATCATTGTAGAATTTTGGTTGCCAGTACAAAAAGACTAAAATCCACTTACCAATAAGGCAATGAATGTAATACTACATTTTCCAACTACCTAGAGATGTGAACATGCAGCCTCAACTATATACTTCATGAAAAATAAAATTTATTAATCGGCTTGATATGCAGTATGATTTCAGAGTAAAAGTTTCAAGAATGGAGCCTAACATTTCTGAAATCATGAACTCAAAGTACAGATTCAACTCAACGCACTTAAATTATGGTTAATATATGATTTTTGCAATTACAATAAAATAAATTAGAACTAATATTCACTTCATTAACTTAGTCCAAACAAAATAATAATATAAATAAGTTTAACGAGTTTTGCCTGGATATACTAACTTTAACATGTGATAGTTTTATATTTTGTATCTCAAATAAAAATATAACATCTTGAATGTACTTGTAATAAACTGTTGGTAACCACTGGCCTACGTTCACTTTATAGAAAAGTAATTTAAGTTACTCTAAATCTGAAAATAATGTTTTCTAGATATATCTTTTGTATTTATTTAGTTATAGCAAACGGGGGTGAGGTGGGTGGTCCTCGTCCGGCCCCTGGATAACTAAGTTTATATGGTACGTTTAAGAAAAGAGCCTTTATAACACTCAGTGAACCGAACGCCAGCAGCCGCTTCTGTAAAAGAAGCCCCATAATATGTCTTGTAAACAAGCAAATAGTCCTTCTCAGGACTACCAACGAGTTTCAAAACTGAAACAAAAACACCCAGACAGAATGAAAGTAAATAAATGGTCAAAAAAAGTACTAAGCATAAAAACTATAAGAAAAGAATTTAACATTAACAAGCACCTCATAATGAGAGTACGCGGAACAAATGGGACCAAAAGAACTGAAGTATGGTGTCCAAACAGAATAACTGCAAAAAACCTCACACAACGTCTGAGGACAGAAGCAAACAAGTGGTAAGCACACATTTCAATAGCACAGAGTTTTCCGGAAAGGAAAGAGAAAAGAGAGAGAACCTTACACCAATCGACCAACAACAAACTATAAAAGCAAAAAGATGACAAACTATATTAATAATGCACTGGAATGCCAGATAGTTAAAACATAAAGCACCGGAGCTAGAAAAGTAAATTCACGAGAAAATTATAAAAATAGTCTGCATACAGGAATCATCATTGCCAAAAAAACGAAGACCTTCATCCGAAGTTTAAACATTACAACCTACATAATTTATCTAGAGACAAATCGAGAGGCGGAGGATTAGTTTCCCTAGTACATGAGTCATTGCATGTCGAAGGCTGTGATATGAAGACTACAAACAATTACAATACATAAAAATGAATATAAGAATTACCAAAGAATTACAATAAACTCTAGTCAACACATATATACCATCCCAGGGAATTGAAGAGAAGGAATTGGACACACTAATTAGCTCTAACAAGAACCTTATCATAGTTGGAGACATGAACAGCAGACACCAGAGTTGGAACAACCGAACAGAAAATAAAAACGGCTCTCATCTGTTCAAATGAATTCAAACCCAAAACATACATTTGCTGAACCAAAACAAAGAGCCCACATACCAGTCACTCAACAAGAACTCTAAGCACCTTAGATTTGACACTGTCCTCACCAATAATCGAGAAAAGAGTAACAAATTGGTACGCCGGGGAAGATCTAAGAAGTGATCACTTACCAATATACTTAGAACTTTCTATCTCAAGAATTCTAGTTCAGAACCCATCTGTCATAAGCAATAAATACAATATTTCAAAAGCTGACTCGAGTGCTTTCACAGAAGAAACTAGAGCAAGCGAGATAAAACAATACACTCCCGAATTTCTAGAAATAAAACTTCTTGAAACCGCTGACCTTAACATTCCCAAAAAGAAACTAAGAAGAGAACACAAATTTAAAAATAGCTGGTGGTCAGAGAAAATCAATCAACTTAGAAAAAATTAACAAAGGGCTAGAAGAAGATGGAAGGTGCAGAGAATTAAAGAGTGCAGACAAGAATACAAGAGATGCAACGCCATCCTGAGACGTACAATAATCTCAGAGAAAAGGACAACTTGGAGAGAATTTGTGGGCTCTATAAATGCAAACACTCCATCCAGCATAGTCTGGAAAAAGTTTAAATCAATCGAAGGTAATACTGGTCAAAAATTAGCCAAATACAAAGTGAAGCTGGAGAGTGCTTAGACGATGACAAAACAAAAGCGGAAACTTTTACCTTGTTTTTTAAGGACAGGGCAGGAAAGAAAATCCCATGACCCAAAAAGCTCACTACTAAAGAAAAGCAGTCGAAGAACTGCTTTCCCAAGTCGAAGAACTGTACCGCCTGGATGACCCTGCGTACGTACTCTTCAGCATATGGGAACTGAGAAATGAAGCATCCAGATTGAAGGACTCGACTCCCGGACTAGATGGAATCCATAACAGAAATGTCCCAGAAAAATGGAAAACAGCACTAATTGTACCAATCCTAAAACCATCTAATGACAAGTCCCAAATCAAGTCATATCGCCCAATTGCTCTTACATCTTGTCTTGGCAAACTGCTCGAACGCATGGTGAACAATCGACTAAAGTGGAGACTAGAAAATACAACCTAATAGACCAATCACAAAATGGTTACAGAGAACAGAGATGCCCTAACGATGCCATAATATACTTAACAAACAACATCTACGCTGGTTTTGAGAAAAAAGAATTAACGATAATCGTCCTCCGAGACTTTGAAGCTGCTTTTGACAGGACATCCCACACCACTATCTTGTTAAAATGCATGAAGCTTGGCATAATGGGAAACATGTTGAAGTATCTAACGAATTTCTTAAGCGGTCAAAAAATTAAAACATCGGTCAATGGCCAAGAATCAACAAGTGCTGAGATAGAGAACGGAACACCTCAAGGAGCAGTTGTAAGTGCGACACTGTTTAATATTGCAATACATGACATTGCATCCAACCTACCTCCGGGAGTCGAGAGTGTCTACTATGCTGATGATGTAACGCTTTTCGCCTCACATAGAGATCTGGTCAGAGCTAACCAGGCAATGCAGATGGCCCTGGACCGAGTCTCGAACTGGTGCAAAAGCTGGTCACTGAAAATCTCTGCAGAAAAATCAGAATGTGCAATATTTACAAGAAGGAATACCCTAGCTGATTACAAACGCAAACTAAAACTGAATAACATAAATCTTCAATATAACCACTGCCCTGAACTGCTAGGAGTACTGCTTGATAAAAAGCTGAGATGGAAAAGTCATATTGAAAAAACTGTTAAAGCTTGTAGCAAAAACGTCTCAATTCAATAAAAGTAGTCACCAGCCGACAATGGGGCGCTGTCACCATATGCTTGAGAACATTTTACCTATCCTTTGTAAGAACAAAACTGGCTTATTGCAGTGAGGTCTGGGGAGCGGCTGCAGCATCGCACATTAAAAAACTTCTAGTAATTTAATCATCTGTCTTAAGAATTAGCCTGGGCTGTCGCAAAACCACTCCCATTGCAGCAATGGAAATAGAATTATCAATAGAACCAATATATTTACTGCTAGGAGAACAAACATGGAATAAAAATCTAAAAACCCTCTCACTACACATAAATCATCCACTACACTCTTTAAAAGAAACGACTACACGACAATCATACACTCACAGTATCAATTTGCTCGCTGCTGAAATGCCTTTTGAGACTCCAGAGGAAATCCAGGTCTGCAACCACGAACCCCCATGGAAGCAGAATGAATTATTGGTAACTCTAAACCTACTTTCTTGCCTAACTGAAGAAGATCCCCAGGAGGCACTTCGGCAAGAGTCACTGGAAATGATTCCGAATCTGTACTAAGACTACGTTCAAATATACACCGATGGGTCAGTAGATTTAGTCATGGTTAGTAAGGAGCAGGCTACTATAACCACTTCACCAAATAAGTACCGGCAAATGCAGCCTCCAGTGTCGATTTAGAATTGCTGACAATAATTGCGGCCTTGGTAAACTGCCTTCAACTACGAGCAGAGAAGTTCTGTATATTCATTGACTCCAAGAGCGCCTTGCACATGAAAGAGAAACGGAAACCAGGAAACTACTCATTCAGATTTGAAGAAATAACAAATTTACTCAACACTCTCAGCAAAGATGAGAAACAAATACAGCTCTGGATCCCCTCACACTGCGGCATCAACGGCAATGGAAAAGCAGATATAATCGCCAAAAAAGCAGCGGAAATGGGCCCAGCCTTCATACCACAGTACTCTCTAAACAAATGCCTGAGTGCTGTGAAAACATCAGTTAGAAGAAAATGGATCTACCGTTGGAGAGCAGAAACCAAAGGTAGAAACCTTTATGACATTAAAAAAGGACCAAAGGATTTGGAAATATATCAAGGGGTTCCCACAGCCGTCTTTGCAGCATGAGCAAGAATCGGACACATTGTGACTGAGACCTATCTCTTCAGATTTAAACTGAGTGAATCTCCACTCTGCCCTAACTGTAGAAAAGAGGAGGAAACTCTAGGCCATATCCTCCTTCGAAACTTCTCACCAATTCCATCAAGAACAACTCTGCTGTCTGCCCTGGGAAGCCAGGGAAACATCAAAACAATATTGATCGATAAACAGTTTTGAACGTCTGCAGCAAAAAAAAAGTTATAGCAAACCGTTCTTTACATTCCAGACGACCTATATATGCCTATATATGTACATATATGTGTCAATATATATATATATATATATATATATATATATATATATATATATATATATATATATATATATATATAGATATAGATATAGATATAGTTATATATACACACACACACTCACATATATATATATATATATATATATATATATAAGAGAGAAAAAGAGAACAATGGGTTCCACTAACAGTGATCTTAACATAAACAGTTAATATACATAAATTTACGTCTATTTGTAAATCAAATATAATGAAATAGATTCATATACTTTATCTAATAGAAATAAATACACGGCCAATAAACAAACTAATTCTAGAGTACGCTGATGGGACATTTATATAGTTTTAATAGTTATTTAGCAATCCGATAAGTTACTTAGTTTTGAATCAAAGAACAATATGTACATTCTCGGCATTAAGTTGGAAACCTCGAAATTTAGATTAAACAGAGAGCAAAGGTTTTCACAACATTTACCTACATAAAATTTAACTGCTTTACTATTTATGTACAAAAGGTTCTAGTTAGACTGCCCTACGCCTGACTATATGTCGACGTCATACTTCTATGTATATGTTAGGTCTAATTCGACTCTAACAGTGGTTTATTCGTAATTGACAGGATATACCGTCTAGTGGCCACGAATATATACTGATATAAGAACAATTACTACTAAACAATAATTTGATTAGAAATTACAGAGTTTCCAAAAATTTTTAAGATTCATAATTTTCTTATCAAACTGAAAAAAATATGATTCAAAATGTCTTTAGGAAACCATGGTAATGTAAATACAGCGTTTGTTAAATTGTTGTACGATTTAATTAACTACTGTAATACACACACACACACACACACACACACACACATATATATATATATATATATATATATATATATATATATATATTATTTTGTGTTTTATATTTACATATTTAGTTATTATGGTATTTTTATAGGGTCGAAAACTTTTGAAAAACATAGCGCATTGTCAAAGTCCGTCTTAATATTCAAAATAAGCTTGAATATTCCGGAAAAGCTTATCAATTAGGGTGAGGAAAAAGCCTTACCTTCCCCTCAAATCCCTTGGGAGCTGCTTATATTCCAGTGAATCTGGTTCTGCCCGGCATTATCGAACATAAAACCACAAGGATTAATGGTCATCTGCATTATAAATGCTGACTAACAACTACCCTGCCACTGGATAGTCTTACGTTTACACGGACCCATCAAGTGGTGTTTAGACTTTCTTCAGTGTTGTTTAGACCAGAAGAGTTCTTTTCTCTATATTTTCAGTTTACAAGGACGGGTTTGCCTTGGGAAAGTCCAGTTCGGAAGTTCGTTCCAGTGGTTTACACGGAAATCACATTTAATACAAAGTGGCAACCGATTTTCATGCCTCTGAAGGACTTTCGTGTTGCACCGCTACAGCGAAGGTTTTTGGATGAGTGGGTAGGTGGGTGGATCGTGAGTGGGTGAGTGAGAGAGTAAGTGGGTGAATGTGAGAGGTTGAGTGGAGAGTGTTTAGTGAATTTGCAGGTGAATGTATTTGATTTGGCGAGTGATAGGTGATGCAAGATTAGGTGGGCTAGTGGGTCGGCGTATGGCTGGATGGGTTTAGAGAGTGAATGAATGGATGTGTCTATTGTTGCGTAGGTACATGACTGAATAAGAGAGTTAAGAAAGGTGATGTTCCATAGGTGTTTCTACAAATAGGTAAGCGGGTGTGAGTTCTTTCTAGGGATAGGTGGTGTACAAGTAAGGGGGGGTTGGTGAATGGTTCTTGTTGTTGTTGTCGTGTGACAAGTGCAAATAAAAACAATTTCAGAGAAAGGTAGAGAGAGCACAGTTACACGGTTCCAAAGGCGTGAAGCACTGCACTGGTCACCTCTGCAGCTTTATCCGTATAAAGAGTCTCCCTAGAACAGTTTAAGTCAATCTTAAATAGTGCTGCAATGATGGACGGGCAGTTGAAGAGATGATCGGGATCAAGCTGTATCCCTGGGCAGTGCCTACATTCAGTGTATGTTCTTGATCCATCAGGCAAGATTTTCATGTCTTTGAGGTGCATTGTCCTCAGTCTGGCAATTGTTTTTGTTATTTCCCTGTCGAAGTTAAGCTCAGGAAGTGATGATTTTCTTCGGTTGTTATGGAAGAGCTTCTGTTTTGCAACGACATTTACGTCGAAAGATGTTGTAATCACGGGGGCTGGTTCGATGGTCCTCGCTTCCTTGGCCAGAGAATCGGCCTCTTCGTTCCCTTTGATGTCGACGTGTCCCGGGATCCATTGAAGCGTACAAAGCTTCTTGTTTTCCTCAATTAAGGATAGAAGGGTATTGATCTTTTGGGCGAGGTTTGTATTTCCTTTTTGGAGAGCCTGAAGAGCAGATCTGCAGTCCGTGAAGATTACTATGCCATCAGAGGGGTTGAGTGTTGTCCAAGTGAGGTAAATACTCAGAGCTTCTTTGATTGCGATGAGTTCGCTTGTGAAGTTGGAGGCGATTTTGCCTGCTGCAATTTTGTGTCTGGAAGTTGAGCCATCAGGGTAGGTTATAAAGATTCCGGATCCACCTCTATCGCAGTCAGAATTCGAAGAGCCGTCGGTGTAAGCAGCGTATTAAACGTATTAAATACATTAAACCTTGTCTAGATTGTTTTCTTTGTTATTGGGCAGTGAGAATGCTCCGCTTCTTATTCATACCGAAGTAAGGAGGCTCTCTCGAGGTGGTATACTGTAAAGGTTTTTTGATGTTAAGGATGAGGTCAGAAACTTCCTTCTTGATACCAAGAATACAGATTTACTTAGTCATTTCTTGGCTTTGTGTGACTGCTTACTTAGCTGTGTTTGAACATTTGAAAGTTTCAAATCTAGGCTTACAAGGTAATAATACAGATATGTTCAAAGTTGAAGACAAGGTTTGTGCCATGGTTAAAAATGTATGTTGTGAGAAACAAGGGTCGATAAATTTTCTTTTAATAATTTTCCGATTATAAAGGAGTTTTGGGGGTCTTCTGATCAAGTTTGCTTAACTCCGTTCTGCTTAACTGAAATATAAAAGATCCAGAGTTCTTCAGTAGAGGAACAAGATCGACTTACACTGACCGAGAGTGGCACACTAAAAATGTTTTAATGGCGAGAACATTGTAGAATTTTGGTTGCCAGTACAAAGAGACTACAAAACACTTAGCAATAAGACAATGAAGGTAATACTACATTTTCAAACTACCTAGAGATGTGAACATGGATCCTCGACTATGTACTTCATGAAAAATAAAATATAGCAATCGGCTTGTTATGCAGTATGATTGCAGAGTATAAGTTTCAAGAATGGAGCTTAACATTTCTGAAATCATGAACTCAAAGTACAAATTCAACTCATCTCATTGATATTATTGTAAAGTTATGAATTGTTGTAATTACTTTAAGATAAATTTGAACTTGTATTATTAACATTCTTATTATATCTTTATTCAATAGTGTTTTTTGTTTGTTGCAATTATAACAGACTTTAGATTTTTGTGTTTTCTTCATTAAATCCTTATTCCAAACAAAATATTAATAAAAATAGGTTTAACGAATTTCGTCTGGACCTACTAACTTTAACATGTGATAATTTTATATTTTGTATCTTAAATTTTAAAAAAACACACTTCTTGAATGAACTTGTAATAAACTTGCAGTAGAATCAAATTTAATATTCATACATAAAAACAGTTTCCACCTTAAAGTAAGTGGGTAGGCTATCCATAAGTGACTTACTAATAACTAATATAACTCAAATTATTAGGTGTGTGGTTTACCATTTAAGTTTAAGAATTTGCGGGGCCCTTGTCATTATAACGAGGGAGTCCTTGAAATAAGTTTGTACGTAACCACTGGCTTACACACCTAAGTTTACATTATATAAAAGTAATTTAAGGTATTGTAATGCTGAAAATAAGGTTTTCTAGTGATACCATTTGTATTTATTCAGTTATAGCAACGCATTCTTGACATTCCAGATGACCTATTACCTTCGTGTATATATATATATATGTGTCTATTTAAGAGGGAGGGAGAGAGAGAGAGAGAGAGAGAGAGAGAGAGAGAAAGATAAAATAATGTGTTCAACTAACAGTGCTCTTAACATAAACAATTAATATACATAAATATAGTATCCATTTGTAAACCAAAAATAGTGAAAAGATTCATATACTTTTTTCTATTAGAAATAAATACACGACCAATAAACAAACTAATTCTATAGTACACTTATGGGACATTTATATAGTTTTAATAGATATTTTAATGAAGCAATAAGTTGGAAACCTTGAAATTTAGCATTTAACAGAGAGCAAAGGTTTTCACAACATTTACCTACATAAAACTTAACTGCTTTACTATTTAAGTACAAAAGGTTCTAGTTAGACTATCCTACGCCCGGATATATGTCGACGTCATACAGCTGTGTATATCTTAGGTCTAATTCGACACTAACAGTGGTTTATTCGTAATTGACGAGATATACCGTCTAGAGGCCTTGAATATATAGTGATATAAACACAATTAGGTTAGATAATGTGATTAAAACTTACACAGTCTCCAAAAGTTTTTAGGCTTCATATTTTTTATTTCAAAGTAAGAAAATATGATTCAAAATGTCTTTAGTAAATCATGGTAATGTAAATACAGCGTTTGTTTAATTGTTGTACGATTTAATTAACTACTGTAACATAAATATGTTTTACCTTTTATATTTACATATTTAGTTATTATTGAATTTTTATAAAGTCTCAAACTTTTGTAGAACGTACGGTATTGCCAATGCCCGTCTTAATATTCAAAATAAACCTCTACAGAACTGGTTCTAATGGAGAAGCTCTTCAATTAGAGTGAGGGATAGGCCTTACGTTCCCCTCAAATACCTCCGCTAAAGGTGGGCGTTGGCTAGGAGTAGTAACATCTACCTTCCTTTGTACCATTTTTGAGCATTAAAACTTACAAAGAATGTCTAAATGCACTAGTTATTACTTATATCCATAAACAATTCTTGTAAGCGAGGATAATGTTTTTAACAAACGTTTAAACAAGTATTGTAGTTTTAACAATATATTTTTCAATAGTACTAATGCAGGTGGAAGATTATATTTTTATGTGAATGACCGTTGGACTCGACCAACCATAAAATGGTCAAATGCCTCACTGGTTCAATGAAGGTGATTTGTGTATTCTGAAGAATTATAGACAAATAAAAATATTATATTTAAATTATTTTAAATTGTCTACTTTCACAAGAAATTTCATACTATTTAAAACTTTCACATGGAAATTAAAAATTATAACTTCAAGATAATTATAATTCCTAAAGATAGAATGAGATAATAGTAACTAAAGAGCTATTATTAAATGTGTGTAACTTTCTACGATGATTGCGCATATTTAAGGACTCAATCTATAGACTGACTAAATGCAATAGTTGAGACTTATATTCATAGAAAAAATTCTGTAAGAGAACATCATGTTTTTTAAAGAAATATCAATCAAGTCTTATAGATTTTAGAGCTATACTTGTAGAAATTTAGTTTATACAAAAAAAATTTTATTTGCTTATATTCCTTGTTTTTCTTACACGCTTTTAACCTGATTTTCTAAATAATTACCACCCTAACATATATACTTCTTATATTAATGTTTACAGAATATTCTTTATTTCAGATTACATTAAATTTAAAACACATTTTGTTCTTATTTTGCTAACCTATGTATAATTTTAAGAATTAGAATACTGTCAAATAGCATTAAAATTTTACATATTGTTTTGGGGCATAAATTCGATTCCATAAGCCCCTAGTGTGTGTAGAATGGAAACATCACAATTAATGTTATAGTAATAATAATGCAGATAAAGGGGTTAATTTTGTGTGATAGGCGTTAGGCTTGATCAATCATAAAATGGTCAATGTGGGGGTGAAGATAGGGGATTTATACACTGTGAAGAATGGTAGATAAATATAGAATATAATATGTTTTATATTTAAAGAATACACTAAATATGACACCTAACAAACAAAGAAGACACGATTCAATCATATAAAAAATAAACCACGAAGGAAAAGTGCTGCCACAAACTTACCAGTGAAGTACCTTCAACGGATCAAAGTTGTTTGTAAGATTTCCAATTCTTAGGCAGTTAAACAATTGACAATGACACTATGTGTATTTATAATTGCTTTGTTAATTAATTACTAAGCTATACGCCTGACAGTCTGTGTGCTCAGGTTGTGACACGGTTTATTGTTTATATTACGTCTACACTCAACCTCTTGTTTTAAAGTGAAACTATGAGTGTGCTACTAAGACATTAAGCTTCTAATAACTTAGAACGTTTTTTCTTGCTAAAATTAGGACATAATAGGTTAAAATGCATAAATATCTTGATAATAGTTCCCCAAATTTACAAGAACCAAACAAAACTATCGCAGGATAGTCACAGGAAGTCCAGAAATCCTCATGATACTGCGATAAAATTGAGCTGCTCAAAATACAGATTTGTCGTTCAACAAATAAATTAGTTATTAATATGATTAAACAAGGCGAATAGTTTATAAACGTAGGATTAGGAGCAATTAGTAATAAATTCGCAAAATATTTGTTTATTAGTTTATTTCGTAACTTAACAACAAAGCCCTTTAATTATCAGATCTATGTTAAGTTATAGTGGCCCCCGTAAGTAAAGCTACTAAATGTTATGTTGTAATATAAATATTTTATAACAACATAATACAAGATGGTTATGGCAATATCTTACGGTTATGGTTTGTTAGCCGCATCTTAAGGAAAATCCTAGTAAGAAGAATTAGGTTATGATATTACAATAAAATATTGGCGAAACCATAATAACAAACAAATAATCAAAGATAATAATTAATACAAGTTACCCTAGATTAAACCCTAATGTTCATTTCGACGACCTGTCATCATTATCATCAGATGGTCTTATTACAATCTAGAATACAACGAATCACAAACTACACTGCCCTCAATACCTAAAACATACCTTCCATTACTAATATTACTTAAAATACAAAATGGCTTTAACGTTTTCATCGAATAAAATTATTGTCATTATCAGGAGCCTCTACACTCGCTATCAGTTAAAACTAGACTGTTTTTACAAGAACGAGTTTTAGTGTTGACAAGTGAAGAGGTTCCTAATACTGTATTGTTAAATTGAGGAAAAGTTTGCATTTTAGGTATTTTTCTTAAATAATTGAATAAATTACATCATTTTTTTATTCATCCTAGCCTCTGTGGCAGAACTATGTTAATGGATCTACACCAAAACTCAAACGATCCATCGTAGGAATATGTCAAACAATCCCTCTAAGTCTCATTAACTTCTGTCAAGCTGTATAGGCGCCCGTAATATAGATACATACATCGGTTTTTCCTAACCCTCTGGGACGGGACCCTGTGGATGGATCTACACCTAACCTCAAACGATCCATCCTGGGAATATGTCAAACAATCCCTCTAAGTTTCATTTACTTCTGTCAAGCTGTATAGGCGCCCGTAATATAGATACATACACACATACATACATCGGTTTTTCCTAACCCTCTGGGACGGGACCCTGTGGATGGATCTACACCTAACCTCAAACGATCCATCCTGGGAATATGTCAAACAATCCCTCTAAGTTTCATTAACTTCTGTCAAGCTGTATAGGCGCCCGTAATATAGATACATACATCGGTTTTTCCTTACCCTCTGTGACGGGACCCTGTGGATGGATCTACACCTAACCTCAAACGATCCATCCTGGGAATATGTCAAAAATTCCCTCTAAGTTTCATTAACTTCTGCAAACTGTATAGGCGCCCGTAATATAGATACATACACACATACATACATCGGTTTTTCCTAACCCTCTGGGGCGAAGCCCTGAGGATGGATCTACACCTAACCTATCTATTGTTAACTCCTTTCCTCTAAATCTATGACAAATTTCTAAAAACTAGCAAATGATTCATTTATCATTCGATATAACGTATATAATGATTAAATCTTTTACTTAATTGAATCTCAGAGCTATTACGTTTATTAGTTTTGGTGAAATTATTCAAAACTACAATTTACATTTATTTCTTCATATTGCGAAATTTATGTAATTTACAATCTTCTTACATTCTTGTGAAAACATCTTCTACTTAAAAATGTTATTAATGCAGTATTTCAATTGTCTCATTTTCATTTATATTATTAATTCCAGTTATGTATTTTATAAATCATTATATACATAGCAAATTAATAAAATATAATGAAAACTATCAGAAGAGAAGAGAAAAACAAAATGAAAAACAGAAAAAATATTAGAATATTACTTAGCATGTGCCTATTACAAATAGATATAACAGAAAAACAATTGTTAAATGGAAAATGAAAATTAATAATTATACATTCCATGGAAACAATAATACCAAATAAAACTTGGGCAGCATGTTTAAATACATGTTGAAACGTAAAGACAAACATGTCAGAACAGCCTTTACAGCTAGAATAGTATTACCAATCTAATAAATATAGATAAGGGCTATTCCTATAAAAAAATAAAACTGAAAAGATAAGATATAATAATTTAAATACGTTAAATGTACTACAGAATAAAAATAATAATATAACATGCACGATGTTGCATGTAGAAGCCTTATCAGTGTAAGTATAATGCAGATATTCTTTTAATTAACAGAGGTCAAAAATAAATAAACTGAAAATAATTACAAAGATGAATAAAAGGTTAAAAATGAACAATAAAACCTTATAGAACTATAAACGTACCAATATATGTAAATTTATTGAACAACAAATGAAAACAAAGATTAAGTTGTATACAAATTTTAAAATATTGACAGTTTGGCTACACCGTATGTAGGTTTACAAAATGGCAAAGTTGTATCCTAGTACACAGCGGTAAAGATTACTAGAGTTCACTCAAAATCTCACTACACACTGGTTTATTAATTCAAACATACTAGTTTCGACTACGATGTAGCCTTCGTCAGTAATATGAGTTTGTATGTATTAATAAATTAGTGTGTAATGAAATTTTGAGTAAACTTTTTTAATTTTTACCGTTGTGAGTTGTTCTCAAGCTCAATAGCTCCAACTTAATATTGTGGCCTAAATATATACTTTAACTCTTTTATACATGCATACATTATATACATACATACCATATATACATACATGCATTATATACATACATGCATTAAATACATACATGCATTATATACATACGTACATTATATACATACATGCATTATATACATACATACATTATATACATACATGCATTATATACATACATACATTATATACATACATGCATTATATACATACATACATTATATACAAACCTGCATTATATACATACATACTTTATATACAAACATGCATTATATACATACTTGCATGATATACTCACATGCATTACATACATACATACATTATATACATACATGCATTATATACATACATACAATATATACATACATACATTATATACATACATACATTATATAAATGCAGGCATTATATACATACATACATTATATACATACATGCATTATATACATACATACATTATATACAAACCTGCATTATATACATACATACGTTATATACATACATGCATTATATACATACTTGCATTATATACTCACATTGCATTACATACATACATACTGCAACGGTCTGATATACCGTGGCAAATAGGAAATAAATAATGTCCTGTTTTTAAGTAATAAAGTTGATTTTTAAATTAATCAAGTTTGGAGTTATACAAATAATAAAGAGTGAAAAATTAAATAAAACCTTAATAAGAATAATTAAGCTAAATTAAAAAATACTAAAGAATAAATTTGTAATAACTAGCTAAATTTGACCATCGGGAGTGAGGCGAAAATTTTCTAAGTGCTTAAAAAAGCTATCTTAAGAACCAAACCATGTAGAACTTTCATCGACATTTTAAAAGAACCAGAATAAGCCAGAATAAACATTAGAGAAAACAAAATTTGAAAAACTTAAAAAACAAAAAAGTTACAGCAGTTTTAATAAAATAGACATTTTTCAGTGTTCCAAAAATGATAATCAAACTCTGCAAGCTAAAACAGATTCGTTGCCCGACTTGCCTGTACAAGGAATAAATCCAAAGATAGCAAGTATTGCAGGCGGGGTGAGGTAGGTTAAATTCACCGCTATATATACTAGGTCTCTAAGACTTTAGAGACAGTCTGAAATAAATTTTTTTAACACGAGGTGCCGCGGAACGCTATGCTGGACCGCGAGTAGGACCGTCCTCAGGCCAGATGGACCAAACCTCAACGCTTTCGACGTCCAGGACTACCAAGGGATGAAGGCTCCAGACTCAGCCTCCAGGACGCGGGAATGGAGAAAAACCACCACCGACGAACCAGGGATGGCGACTTCCGATGTCCAAGGACCAGGGAATCCAGACGAGGGACTCCTGGACCGGCAGGAACATCTATGGCAAGTCATTTTCTCTATTCGATACCAATTACGTCAAATTTAGTTAGTTAATTTTATTAAATTCAAACAAATATTCAAGCTTAAACAATGACTTCACTCTTTATAAAATTTTAATAAATTGTATGTATGCTAAATAAAATGGATTTATGTGATCAGAATATTTCAAATGATAAATATTAAACTTACGAAGGGTTTTTGCCCATAAGCCAATTATTTTAAAGGAAATAAGAATTTTTCGAATATTATAAATTTAAAAATTAAGTGTCATAAAGACGAATTTACCAATTCAATATAGAAGATAAAATTTTTATTATGTGTAATTTGGGAAATAATTTTATGTTTATGTAAATGTAATTGACATATATGGAAATTATAAGTTTTTAAAGTATGAGAAACAACAAGTTAATTAGTAAATTGTTTTGTCAATATAATTGTGTTGTATTTGAAAGGATAAATTTTCTTTTTTATTTAAATAAATAAAATTAAATATGTTATAAAAATCAACAGTATTAGCATTTCATCCTGTGTCGAATAATCAATAAAAACTGTTTAGCTTTTTCCAACTAATATGAAAATGATTATTAAATCAGTAAACAAGTTTAATTAAATTTCATTAAATGATAATAGTTAAAGCCTAATGTTTTTAAAGAGTTTCTCTCAACTAACTTCATGAGCTAGCCTAAAGAATAGTTGTTTTTTTTTTGTATAAAAGTCCAGAGATTTATCTACTGGCAGATTGTGTTTAAAAGGAAACAGGAGCCTTTTAAAATAGGTAATTTAAACACGATCATATTTTGCACGTTCCCTTGCTGTCTCTGCAGATCATCATCAGGTGGTAAGACTCTGTGAATATTTTGTGTATTATTTTAAATGTGTTTCTTTCCAGCTGACTATTGAAATGACATGTGTGACTATATCTAGACCATACATAATTGATAAACCAATTTTGGAGAGTTTATACTTATTTTAAATAGTAGTCAGCGGGAATAGGCTTGTTTTGGGCCTGGGCCTATGAGCGGGAAATATACACGTAACTCAGGGAGTTTAGCACGGTTTAACAAGCGGGGAGATTGGCAGATGTTTGGTTTGTTTATAAATAAGTTTTTTAAACAACAAAATTTTGGTATTCTGCGAGAAAGGATATCAAATAAAAGTAGGGTGAGACGTTGCAATACATTACATACATACATGCATTATATACATACATGCATTTTATACATACATACATTATATACATACATACATTATATAAATGCATGCATTATATACATACATATATTTTATAGATGCATACAATATATACATACATGCATTAAATACATACATGCAATATATACATACATACATTTTATACATGCATTCATTATATACATACATGCATTATAAACATACATGCATTATATAAATACATGCATTATATACATACATACATTTATTATATATATGCATGCATTATATACATACATGCATTATATACATACATACATTATATACATACATGCATTATATACATACATGCATTATATACATCCTTGCATTATATGCATACGTACATTATATACATACATTCATTGTATACATAAATGCATTGTATACATACATAAATTATATAGATACATGAATTATATAGATAGATGCATTATATACATACATGCATTATATACATACATGCATTATATACAAACATACATTATATACATACAAACATGCATTATATACATACATGAATTGTATACATACATTCGTTATATACCTACATGCATTATATACATACATGCATTATATACATACATACATACATACATTATATTCAATCATGCGTTATATACATACATACACTTTATACATACATGCATTATATACATACATACTTTCATTATATATATGCATGCATAATATACATACATGCATTATATACATACATACATTATATACATACATGCATTATATACATCCTTGCATTATATACATACATACATTAAATACATACATTCATTGTATACATACATGCATTGTATACATACATGAATTATATAGATAGATGAATTATATAGATAGATGCATTATATACATACATGCATTATATACATACATACATTATATATATATATATATATATATATATATATATATATACATTCATTATATACATACCTGCATAAAAATTAAAATTATGAAATACCTAATAACATTTCGCATCATTTATCCAACAAAATAATAATTTTTTAACAAAAAATTTTATCTCGACTTTTATTTAACATAAGTTGTCTTTTAATTTATAAATTTTTTTATTGGTTAAAGTATTAGGTGAAAGGTAAAGTTTTAATAAAATTCAACACAAACTATTTTAAAATATACTACAGTAATCACAAACACCTCCTCCTCTCTCTCTCTCTTTCTCTCTCTCTCCCTCCCTCCCTCTCTCACTCCCTCTCTCCCTCCCTCTCTCCCTCCCTACATCCCTCCCTTTGGTTCCCGCTATACATGCCAGTAGTTTACAAACTAATATTTAAAATGTAAAAAAAGTAATTTTCCGTATTTTCCGCGGAAATAAAAGTTGATAATCGTGTTCTACACATTAAAGTGAGTAATTTAGAAACAAACAAAACATTTTAGCCAACGTCAATGGACTATATTTTTACCTATATTTCCTCTTACCTATATTTCCTAACCTAACTTGTCCAACCTAATTTACTATTTTTTTTTTCATTTTGTATATTATTGTCTTACATCATATGTATGCTATAATTAACTATTTAATTTAAAGCAACTAAGAGAAACCCCAATTTTCAGTGTGACGTACTTTCTAAGCATTATATAACTCTTAAAAATACCTTGGCTATTAAAATTTGGACTATATTTTTACCTATCTCTCTTCTTACGTATTTCCTAACCTAACTTGTCCAACCTAATTTACTATTTTTTTTTCATTTTGTAAATTATGTCTTACATCATATTTGTGCTATACATACCTTGTACATACCTTACAAACCTTTAGGTAAGACACTATAACTCGGAGGTATATATACCCGTACTTTCTTGCATGATTTTTTTTATTAAATAACATGTTTTCAATTGAATATTTTTCAAATGAAAATTATTTTGGCACGTGTAACACTTTTTGCCATAGATAAAACCTTCATTTCACGTTAATAAAGTTGTACTAGCATCAGATTTAGCCTAAAGTAAGCAATAACATAAAATGACTTTGTACAACAGCTGTTAATAAATTGATTGTTGTATGGGTGAAAGAGCTGATCAAATTATTAAGATAAAATGTTATTATATAATGTTTCTTATGAATAAATAAATAATAATTCTTATAATAAGTTAATAAATGAAATGTAATTCAATTTTATATAACATATATATATATATATATATATATATATATATATATATATATATATATATATATATATATATATATCGCAGTGCAAATAGAAGAATTATAATTTTTGTATTTGTATTTAGACTTTTGTTCTTTATATATATATATATATATATATATATATATATATATATATATATATATATATATATATATATATATATTATAACGATATGTTAACAGGGACTCTAAAGAGAACTATTAATTAAGTGTGTAAAATAAAACTACAATGTACAAGGCCAAGCTGACTTTATTATTACTTTATAGTACCATAAATTATCAAAAACGTTTGTTAGTATTAAGACTCATGGTCGCTCAAAAAACTAAAGAAAAAAACCTGGTACCGTTAAGTGAAAGCCAGTTGCAAAAAGACTTCAAATTTCAAAAATACGTTAAAAAAGTTAAAATTATGAAATGTGATTGGTCTAAACTAGGGAAGAAGCGATAAGAGGTTCAGAAAGTTAGTTGGAAAAACATCGAAACGGGAGGTCATCCAGGAACGTTCGTTGGGAGTGGACGTCGGTCAAGTTACCTCCAGTTAGTGCCATTATTTTAAATAATTAGTTGAAGACAGTGAACATCTATTGAATCGTCGCAAGCAATTATACTAAGTAAATCGTCGTAAGCAATTATGCAAGTAAATCTTCGAAAACAGTGATTGTGATAATAGTGCACGAAAGGAACTTCAGGACCACGAGCCACAAACAGCAGAACCTCAAATAGTAATAATAACTTTTCTCAGTAATCTTTGAACATTGAACTTTTCTGTTAATCTGCCAATCACATTAATTATAGTTATTATTCCATAAAAGAAATATTCATAAATCAGAACTAGAAATATTATTCAACTTTAATTTCTCTAATTGCAACCCGAACCTTATGCAGCGACCAGGAGATCAAAACAAATTTATGTAAATTAGGTTAAGTATAAAAAAGAAAGAAAGTTAAAAGTCTCTTGATATTTGAGCAAGCCAAATTTCAATGAAATTCAGTAATTCTGATATAAATAATATTCTAATTGTGCTAAAACTGAATTAAATTATTTTAACCTGTAAATTGTGTTATTTCAGTGTAACCTAGAAATCAATATTCTAAATAATCTTTTCACTCTTATCAGAGATACGTGGCGCCCAAAACCGAGTTCTATTAATTAAAATATTGTTTGAATAAATAATTTTGTTATATTGAAAGAAAGCCACCTAAAGGAAGTTATATTTGGCGCCGCAAAGCGTAGCACAAAAAAAGAGCGTCATGATATATATATATATATATATATATATATCACTTTCACTATATTTATGCGAGTTAACTTTCAAAGATTGATTGTATCTCCATTATCGAGCACCACTGACAGGTTGTTCCAGTAGACTGCCCCTGTCTACTAGACTAGAATGCAGTCTACTACAACCCCCGGTCAGTGATTCTCGATAATGGAAATACTATCAATCTTTTAAAGTTAATTCGCATAAATACCAAGTAAGATTTTTGTTTAAGTACATATAGTGATAGTGATAAGTGAATACAAGAAGAATGTGTTGCAAAGGTAAATTTGCAAAGGTAAATATATATATATATATATATATATATATATATATATCTATATATATATATATATATATATATATATATATATATATATATATATATATACTAACGTACGTTGGGGTTATTAAAAAAATTAAGAATAAGGAGTGTCAAAGAATTGATGTGTCAATCTGTGAAAGTTACCTCTGTGTGTCACGAAATATAAACGTCAAACAAATGGAAAAAAGCTGTGAGTGTGAGGATAGAAGATCAATCACAAAAATAGGATGCCTCTGAGTTCAATTTTTATTCGTCAAATAGTAAGGCGTTAGTATGAACGTTGACAGTTAATCAGTTCCAGCAAGTAAAGAGTGTTTTGAAAAGTTCTAGAGATGGTTTCCTCTTCACAACGTGAAAATTGCCGGTGAATCAGCATCAGTGGACCACGAAGTCACCAATTTATTTCCAAGGCAATATACAAATCTTATTTCGGAGAAAGGCTACACAGTGGATCAAGTTTTTAACCCAGAGGAGACTGGACTGTTTTGGAAAAGAATGCCTTCACAAACTTTCTTAGCTAAGTAGGAGAAATCAGCTCGTGGTTTAACAAAGATGAAGAAATCGTAAAAATGTATCGCCGAAGTTGATATTAAAATCTGTCGTTGAATTGCATGTTTTAGGAAACAGTTTGCTGCAGCCGTTATTGAAATTGATCCCTTTTTAGAATGGGTATTAAAATTTATTCGCTGGATGGAACAAGCATTATCGCCATGTCATATCAAGAAGTGTGTAAAGAACTAGAAAAAACTCGCACACGAAGTAAAATCTCAAGTTTTTTAGAAATCAAGTTAACATTTTTTAAAAGATTATTTCTCTAAAATTAGCTGTTTAAAAAATTAATGGATTGTGTGTAACAATAAAGAATACCCGTGTCTGTGAGTGAGATCCTATATATTCAATAGAATTTTGGTGTTTTCGGATGAAAGGGACACGTAAATAATCAAACAAAATATGTATGTAATTGTGTAGTACGTAAACAAACCCTACTGTATTAAAGGTGTACATTATAGCTGTAATTATGTTAACTTTTTGACGTGGATCAAAACCCTCCCTTTTCCAATATACAGTTGGTTACAGTATTCGCGGTAATTTAGGGGAACGTAACCCTCCCTTTTCCAATATACAGTTGTTTACAGTATACGCGGCAAGTTAGGGAAACGTAACCCTCCCTTTTTCCAATATACAGTTGGTTACAGTATACGCGGTAAGTTAGGGGAGCGTAACCCTCCCTTTTCTAATATACAGTTTGTTTACATTATTCGCGGTAAGTTAGGGGAACGTAACCCTCCCTTTTCCAATATACAGTTGGTTACAGTATTCACTTTAAGTTAGGGGAACGTAACCCTCCCATTACCAATATACAGTTGGTTAAAGAATTCGCAGTAAGTTAGGGGAACGTAACCCTCCCTTTTCCAATATACAGTTGGTTACAGTAAACGCGGTAAGTTAGGGGAACGTAACCCAAGCAAATAACGAGAGACAACACGCTTAACTAAAAAGTCAAGCATTAGTTTGCTTTGGTAGCTAAATACACAGAGTAAAAATAAATTTCATTAAAACGTAGTAAGAACGGCACCACTCTAGCCACCGAATGTATAAACTCAATACCTCCTAAAACATAGGTTCCCAAAACTGGGGGGCGGGGCGTGAAGGCAAGTCAGGGGGCGTGACACCAGTTGGAAAATAATAAGAATATATGTATATGTAATATTATAGGAATAAACTTGATGTCGTTAATGACTTGGATTGTGCTCTTACTAAAACATAACCATTAATATGCATGCTAGCAATATCTTGCTAACAGATTTTTCTCCTATCAGTTGCAATTTACCTTCTAAAAACTTGAAATGTTATACGTTTGGGAACCCCTGTCCTAGAGACTGTTCTCTAGGAGGTACTGATAGACGACACAAGCGCGAGTATAACTGAAATAACGAGGTATCACTGTATTTGGTAAATTGTGGGGGGTTTGATGTTCTCCCTCCTCACATTACTTATTTGAACTCTAAATATATGGACCTTGTTTTTCATAGCACTACAGGCTTAATAAGGACAACAAATATGTTGCCGAAACGATACACTAAATAAATAAACTTTTGTCTCGATATCCAACCGGCTTATCATTTATTCAAATGTTAAAAGTAGATATCATTTGTTACATAACGTTGATTTAAAGGCTACAAAATGTTATAATATGACATTTATAATAAAACCATAAATTTCTGTTTAATTAAATGTTTTAAATAATTGACAGAATTGATTTTGAATTTAGGTTTATAAATATTTTTGCATATTTCCAAGACAAAAAGCGCTTAAAAGTTACCGCTTACAGTTAGAATAAAATTAATTTTTGCTAACTTTTAAAGTACAAGCTGCAGTTTAAGAGTTCCGTGCAAACTCAAGATACTTTTGGAATGCGTTGAGCGTTCAAAGAAATGGAAAACGAGTAATATAAGTCCGGGGAGAGTGGGAAATGTATATTGTTTTCTTGTAGCACCTGCTCTACACTTGGCTAGGACAGGGAGGGTACACACACATTTATGTAGGTGCTATGCTAAAAGACGTCACTTTACCAAATCATCTGAGTTATTAACTTCTTTTTAGAGGCGAGTTTAATTGAAAATTATTTTAACAATTATAAATGGATATTTGTACTCATAGATACAAGAGCGGTAGGCTTATTCTTTCAGGTATTTATTTCCCGTTCCCACGTAATCGATTTTAGGAAAAACATTTATACCGGATGTGATGCAGAAAAACACGAGGAATACGAAAAAAATTATAAAAACATTCGCTCTCCCTCCAAAAATTAAAAATTCTGGAAAATAACAAGTCCTCCTCCCTCCACAATACACCTGAAACGTTACAAATTTAAACATTTTGGCTTTACTTGTTTGACGTGGTAACTCGCAAAATCCCTCAAAATGTAATTAAACTTGCTTGTAACTCCCAAAACATTTCAAATTTTGAAACAAATCCAACACTAAAATTCTAGACTGTTTTACGTAGTAAGTTCTATCGACTTAAGGCCAAAGTTACAAATAAAAGGTGTTTAAATGTTCATCAACGCAATATTTTCTGTTTTGTGCATGAAATAGGGTTCCTAAGTGTTTGTTTCGATCTGTTGAGCAATTATCGCAAAAAATAAGATATGTGTGCGAATTTTATGATATGCGTCACTGTCTATAATTTGTGTGACGGGTGCAGTGGTTCAAATAGTGCTTTCTTAAAGTTGATTTTTATAAATTTAATTTGTAATTTTTTTGGAGTCAACAGTAAGTTTCATTACATTTCGAGGCATTTTACGAGCTATTACGTCAAAAAAAAAAAATAATAAATAAAACTAAAACAGTAAATTAATAACTTTTTACGCGTGACGTGGAAGGGGTGAGTTTCTATTTCCTATTTTTTTTAAATTATGCAGTGTGAGCGGAAGTTTTATACAGATTTGATTGTATTCCTTATAACTTTCTGCATCGCCCGGTATTATTGTTTTTGCTAAAATCGTTTACGTGGGAACGGGAAATAAACACGTTCTTTCCAAAAACTACATTGGCTACTATCATCATCGTATTTAACATAGACCTTAGGCGCACATCACAACAATGTATTTTTTTACATACGAAAATAATTTTTACTTATCTGATCGTGTCACGTAATCCTATTTTTTTAATTTAAAAAATACGTTACTATTATTTTTAATCGTTGTTAAAAGCTTAGCAGAAGTTAGCTGAGTATAACGGACATGACAAATTATCTACAGTAGAACCTCTCTAGTTCGTCAAGTTCGGCAAGGGGTGACGAATTCGAGAAAAATAAGAATTACGGAGGTCGTGAAATTAGCATGTAATTGTGGGTAAACGTAGCACATAAATACGTAAATAGGAATGTAATGTAATAAATGTTGTAGTTACATGATTTATGTTGGCCGAAAAACCCATCAACACTATTACACAACACTATAAAAACATTAGTAGCCTGCAGTATAGTTTATAATACAAATAGGGTACGTTACTGTATTGTAATAAGAAATTAAAACATATTACAGTACCTTGTAAGAGTAGCAGGAAGAGAAACAATAGCAAGAAAAATACCGTATATTACATCTATTTAAGTTTTAGTATTTAAAAAATCCGTCATGAAGTATAAGTAAGAGCAAGATCCATAAATCAGTTTAAAAGTGGTATATCTGTTCTACAAACACAAGGAATGGACGATTTGATAAATCTATATCTTCTAATCACAATATCCGTCACGATATATTAACACTAATCCATTTCACCAAATTGTTATTAAATTTTAAAAATATTAAATAAGTGCTACAGTGCACACAGAAATTCTTTCTTGGGAAGGAACTGAAGTACCGGGGGACTAATTTATACTACCAAGTCAAAATTTTGAAAATTACACGACATTTTATGTAATTGTAAAGCCTAGAGTGAGACATGAGTTGAAAAAATGAGAGAAATAAATTTGTTACTAATTATAACATTACAAACTTAAAGAGTACTCGATGAATTTTAAATTTAAGTATACGTATTTATCTATATGGGTGATATTTATTTACAAAATTAGACTAAAGACTTGCATGTATAGTGCGAACCATTTTACCGTGCACTTGGCCTTGAGAGATTGCGATGGGCGAGACGGGAGATGGAGGGGTGCTTTGAGTCTGTTTAAATACTTTCCTGCAACCTTGATAAGGATTGTTAAAACACTGACTTATCGATAATAGATAAAAATTCGATGAGTAATTAGCTTCGGTATGAAATAGAAAATAATCTAAAACGAGTTGGAAATTATTATAAAATTTCTTATAAAATTTGTCAATTTTTAGTGGCCGATAAATGATTATGCCAATCCTTTTGGAGGTAGGGGTTTGCCCTAAAAAAACCCTCTCTATATCCATGAATAAGTGTAACACATACACTGATAAAAAATAAACCTTTTAGGTAAAAATTATATTTTTTCTTTAATTACGAATCTAATATTTTTGCTGCATATTTTTACACTCTTAACTCAAAAAATTTCCTAAACGTTAAACTTAGGTGCACTGTTTTTTGTATAAGGACTGCATTTTCATAATTCAGATGTCCCATTCTTAATTCGGACTGCATTAAATCTACTTTTAGGAAAGTGTATATTTTAAAACACACACACACACACACGGGTAAAGGCGAAGGAATTGGGTTAAATATGACTCCAGAGTTTAATCATTAAGCACTGGATCACCGATACCCATATGCAAAGTTTTTTTTTAATACATCGTAAGTACATATGGGCGTGAACACTGCAATGTTATGAAAAATTATATTAATGTACAATGGAAACAAATAATGTATCTCAATGTCGCAGATGAAATTCTTGGTGGAACCTAGAAACAGATTGTTTCCTACGCATGTTGACGCAATAGTTGAACAACCTAATCAGTTTGTTCTATAATAGCCAAACCGGTGACGTAGTTTAAGAAACGTCACCTTAAATTGATTCCTTAACGTTTTAAAAACCTTATATTTCTGTGATATTAAACATGAATTATTCTATTGAGGGTTGGAAAACCATTAACCCACTGAATATCTGACTCCTCTCTGGAATCGACCTAAACTAGTCTGTCATTTTTGATATCACGCCGAGAAACGTTTGCCGGAACCATTTACGTCAGCACTGAGGCTGTCTTTAGCTCAAGAGGTCCGCCTGAAATTTGCAGATATGAAGAGATATGATGTACTGACTTCGGGTAGAAATTAATCCGATATTACTCATTGCAATATCCTCTTTCAGATTCACAACAAAGTTTTATTATTTTTTTCACGGTTTCTTTGAGCCAACAGTCTATGATATATGGATTCACAGTCTCTACCTCTGTCATATGCAATACTCGACATCAAAATATTTGTAATCTGGTAATCCTTGTCTAAGATTAAATGCAGATGCCGAATACTCTATTTATGCCCTGAGAGCAGTTGAGCAAGACAAAATGTTACCTCTCTGAAACTGAGTCTGAGCCGAGCTTTCTTAGACAAACATCAGCATAAAAGATACATCAGTTTTATTTTTAAAAAATAATTAAATAATTGGCAGGAATAAAAAATCAATAGTCTTTATATTACACTCGCTAGGTTTAAACTTTGTAGAAATAAAACGACTGGTTTGCGAGTCAAGCAGTCATTTTAGAGTTATTTATTGTAATCATACTGAATTCAATGAATAAATTATAAGTAATTACTGCATGAGTGAAAGTTTTAAACTTAATTTAAAGAATTGTTTAGAAACGCATCAGCAAGTAAGTTGAAGGTTTCTACTCAGTTACGATGTAATTACTTTTAATAAATAACTTCATTGATGCATGTTAGAGGTTAGAACTTTTAATGCAAAAAAGAGGTTCTGATTTAGGTAACTTCAGTCTCAAGACCCTCCGTGAAGCTATAACCAGTTGATTTATTTTTTTAGCAACAAACCAATACTAATACTAATTCAAGGAAATATTAAGCTGAGTAAGGTAGAAGTAGTAGTCTTGTACATTTAGTTATGCTTGGATACTTGGTTTAAGCTGTTTTACAAACCTTATTCATTATACCATTAAAACTGAAAAACGTTTTAAGTGACTTGTCATTTGTCATTTCTGCAAGTTCGTCTTGGTACTACATATTTAAAATAACAGGCAAATCAACTAACACTTATTGCATCATTCAAGTCGGATGATCTTTTGCGTTAATTAGCTGATCATAATTTTAGATAATCGACAATAACCAATATTACTAATTTCATATATTTGGAGACAACAGAACTTTTCAAAATTATATGTAAATATTTATCTGACACAATTAAATAGAAAAGTAATGAAACAGCATATCTTCGATTTTGTAATGGCTTATTCCTTGTAGGTATTTATTTAATATATCTAGTTTTTCCAAAGATATCAACAAAATATCTCAGAAATGGCTAATGACTGTTAACAAGTTTTTCATTTAACGTTTATTTTGTAACAAATCACTTAGACTATCAAATGGTTCCATAAGTCTTTTCAAACAGTTTCCTATTAGGAGCCACCTTTTTTTCACGTCAGACATCTTAATTCCAGTTTCCTTTCCCAGTCAGGGTGAAGTATAAATCTCTCATGGTCTTACTTTTATTCTTCATGAAATAACTTGCAAAGAGTTTCCCATTTGCAACTTGCTTTAACCATAGAACTGGCCATTATGTCATATACACCATTAATCCTAAATAGAAAATATTTATATGAAAAGCAACAAAACTATACTGATCTGGCTTTATGACTGATGTGTAAGTTTTTTTTTAATCATAAATAATATAGCATTAGATAAATACATACTGCATTTCATGTCATACCATTGTTTTTGGTATGAACTAGATATTATGCAGTCAATGAAAGCTTTCCCATCTGAAAACTTTGAACCTACATCGATTTGAATGAACATTGGTGAGTAATCAGAGGTTGCCTGGAGGATCAAAAGTGACACAGTGCTGACTTGCGCATTTACGCTGGAAGTGAGTTTTATCAAAATTAAACCCAGAAATCGAAAGAGGGACAAATTTTAAGCACTATTTTATGAAGTTTTTGTGTCAAGTAAGTTATTATTGGTTGAAAATGTTGATTTTTGTGAAAAAATGCATGTTTTAAAACAGTTTTCAAAAATAACTCCAAAACTATTTGTACTTTGAAAAATTTTACTTCTTTTTCATTTAAAAGCTTGCAGGTGTGGGTTACATCTGTTTTTAGTTTTGAGGAAGTAATCAATACATTACTAATTTTACCAGCTGTGCTGATCTAGAAAACAAAAACAAGTTTTGTTTAAGTTACAGTTTCAGTGAATGTTAAGCAATGTAGCAGCAAATTGATGCTTTATAAATTACAACTATTACCATCTCAATAAGCGATAAAAGCAAAATTTCTTCACTGCCGGCATTAATAATATTAATACATTTTATAACAAAATTACTTCATTTAAAACAGGCAATATGTGTTTTTAGGGACTAAGTTTTGGTTGGAAATCACACAATGCACACAAAGCAATTTTGGATTCTCATAGTTAATTATTTTAAGGATTCACTTTTTGCCCTATGTATTAGGAGCAACAACTCCAGCTCAAGATATTATTGAAATATTGAATAATGTTTTACTTAGTGGCATACAAGTAGCTTTAAGATTTTTGTCACTTTTCTAGTAACATTTTAAGAAGTCCTGATCTTGATGATGATTAATATATTCTATACTCTATAATACGACTTTACCCAGAACTAGCAATGTGTAATGAAATTCGATAACTAACCTTTAGAGTACGATTAGTGGAGTTGGATTAATAACAGTTAATGGAAATTTAAATGTTAAGCTTTTTTAATACATTTTTCTTGAAACATAATCGGCTGGAAAAATAAATATGAAATAAAATATATAATAATTAATTCCATCTTTATGTGAGCTACTAATTTTTAACTCAAAACAATTATAAATATTTTACACTAGCCTGTAGTAGCACCTCTTTTATAAATGTTGAGGATGACCGTTCCAAGAGATGTGTCCCATTGCCAACTCAGACCGTAACTCAATTATAAACTCTGAAGGCAAGTATAACATATTTACGAGTGTTTTTATTATTAAATAGAGATTGTTGTAAAACAATACAGAAACTGAGATATCAGCTACTAATAGGGCAAAAAGAAACTGAGATATCACCTACTAATATGACAAAAAGAAACTGAGATATCAGCTACTAATATGGCAAAACGAAACTGAGATATCAGCTACTAATATGGCTAAAGGAAACCGAGATATCAGCTACTAATATGGCAAAAAGAAGCTACTTATACCTGGAGCTTTACCAAGGTCGCTTAGGGTTATATATATATTTATATATATATATATATATATATATATATATATATATATATATATATATATATATATGTATATATATATATATATATATATATATATATATATATATATATACATATATATATATATATATATATATATATATATATATATATATAATAAATTACGCCTAATGTCAAATGTAGCAAGTGGCTAAAATAACTTATTAATATTATGTGAAGCCATTTTATGTATAAATAGTTATCAACTTTTTGACTTAATTTTTTATATAACCAAATCTATGGTAACTAGGTACTTTCAAGGTATATTTTAATATAACTGTATAATAATGTCGTATAACATTGTACAGTATTTTCTGAAGAAAACATGATGATAAATGTGCCTTCATAACTAAGATTATGTTTGCATTGTGATATTATTTATGAAAGTTTGAACCTTATTTATGGTTAGTGGTATTTAAAATTGCTTAATTTTTGTTTAGAATGTATTTTTGAGTAAAATATTGCAATGTAATAACCCCTTCCATACATAAATTGATCGTACTTTGCACATTTGCCTGTGTATACTAGCTGTTGTGTGTAGACCTTAGAAGAGAGTACTTTGAGTGTTATAATTTATCATATTGTTTAAGGTAGAGTCAGTGGAAGGATACAATGTTGCATGGTTTTTAAACCCTAATTAAAAAAGCACCAGTTGAAAAAATAAAAAAATTATTTTGAACACCGGATTTCATTATATAACCCAAAACCTTTCTAATGGAAATAGAAATAAAGTTTTATTTTATATCAAGTAAAAACATAATACAAATGCAAGCTTGACTCGTACATTGGACGTTTTATTTCTACAAAAATAAAAATTACTTGTAATAAACGTTCATTCAGATACAGTATTTGTAAATTTTCAATTTATGGTTTCCAAAAGATCATCATTGGATTAAGATTATCATTTTCAATTTATCTGACAACCAAATAAATATAAACTACCTTTATATTATACTTAAAATTCCCTGTAATTAATAATTTCAGTTCCAACAAGTCATAGGCAAAACATGTAGATATACCATCTATATAAACACAATAGAAATTAATGCATTAAATTATAAATATAAAACACATAATATTTATTGTTATGGATACCAAAATTTCAAATTTATTGTAGTAATTACAAAATAATAAAATGTCTCTTTATTATTACTCATTTTGGATTTTGAAATATTTAATCCTGCATTCGATATCTTTACAAAAACCCTCGTACAATTTTACTACTTAGCAGTGATAGTTCTACAATGATTTGTTCCTAAGATACAGAATTTTACTATTGCTGTTATTTTTCACTTTACATCTACTACACATCACTTATAGGTCAAATTCTATTTATTTAATAAAAATTATTTGGCTAAATATTTATATGATAGAACTGGTTTTTATTTTATTATTTCATTGTTGAATGCATATTATTTAATCTATATAGTACCTGATACTATTTTTGAAATTATTTTACATACCTAATCATAATTTACTTTAAATTATTATTCAATTTACTAAAAACATAATGCTGATTCAATTCTTACTATTTTGCAACAAAGACTAAACGATGTAATATTTTGAAACGTAAAAGTCAAAGGTGGTGGATAGTGACGTGAACATCAAGTACTTGCCAACTAGTTATTGCCAAAAAACAACAACATTTTTGTTATTGTTACCTAGCGTTATTGTTAGTTATTACCAAATAGCAATAATAGTACTTTCAAATTGAAAAAAATCCTTGTTTTGATTTTTAATTTTATATTTGCAAATACACACACACACACACACACACACACACACACACACACAAACACACATACACACACACACACAACAATAGAACTGTTTTTTCTGGAATTGATATCTTCCACTCATATGTATAAGCTTGTTGTCACACAGCAATAAAACATATTTTCTCTTACCTCGTAGTCTTCAGAATGTTAGACTCACTGTAACCATATATTATAATCAGCAAATATTTCAGAAAAACTGAAATTCATTTTAATATTATTAGAACACTTTAACATTACAATTTAAAATGTTCAAGAAATGAACTTTCTTAATCTAAATATTTTGAAAATCAACTTATCTATTGGAATAACATTATAAAATCTTGTAAATTTAATCATTCATGAGTTAATTGTGCCTATGTTAATGTATATGTGTTGAAGCAGTAATTGAAAGTCGAACAATTAGTTATACATAGAATAAATTCTATAGATTTTGCAATTACAGAATTTATCACTTTTACATTAGTTTATGACTATCTGAACTTTAATATATTTTGAAAAGTTATTTTTACATGTCTCAGTAAGTTTTTACAAATTTAAAAAATTTAAAGTTCGGATAGTCAAACTAATGTAAAAGTGATTAATTAACTTTCATCAAATGTAATGGACTACAAAATTCAAGAGGTTAAAACAAACTTATATAATTTTCTCTGAAAGCAAGATTTCTTTCAAAAACAACCATAATCACCTAAATCAATTTGCTCTACAGCCCTTTCCCCTATAGATAATATGCAACTACAGTAATACATCGACTTACACTACCCCGTCTTACGCGATTCCCAAATCATGCTATTACGCGGTTTTAAATCATGCTTTAAATTATAATTGTATCTAGTCTTTGGTCAGAATTAAACATGATTCCTATGTGATTGTATGTAAATTTATACCCCAACTTACACGAATTCGGCTTACACAGTTATCGCTTGGTCTCCTGAAGAATGTGACCCTTCTTCGCCCGAACTTGTGTGTTTTCTTTTCAAATTTTCTTAGTATTGCAATAGTTGTTTTATTACATCTGATTTTTTTTTGAAGTTTTAAACAAATGATCTAATTTATCGTTTTCATCCTCAATATCAGAATATTTTCTGAAACTAATTTAAAATATTATTATGAAGAATTGGATGAAGGTGTGTTTTTCATTATTTGCTTAATTGGAGGTTCTTAATTAGAGAAACTTTACAATATTTTCCTTTTTTTTTGGTTCAGAAGTTAATTTATTATTTTTTTCACTTTTTTCTTAATGCCAGGCATAGATTTTAATTTTAAACCAGACCTAATGATAGCTAATAACTTTTGAACAACATGGATATAATAACATTTGTCCCTAATCATTTTGTGATTAAGGTGTTCTTTTCAAATTCACACAACAGCGTCTGATGTCACAGTATGTAGTAAAACAACAGTGAAAGGTTATAGGTAAGTTAGCTTAACATCAATTTGTGTCACAGATAAGTTTGATTAAATTGTGAAGAAATGAGGTGGTAGTAACTTATCCCTACTATTAGGGTTACTGGAGTAAGTATCATTTCCTATACCTTACTCTTGTATTTTAATGATGTGAGGCTAAACGTTATCAAATCGAGATTTTCCAAAAATCTTTTCTGCACTCGGATGTATATATTTGAATACTGGAGGTTTGGATTTTATTTCCTGCCCTTAGTAACAGTACACAGTAAGCCTAAACACATTTTAAAGCTAAATATTAATATTTTAAAAATGTGATCTGAACTTTAAAGTAAGAGTTTTTATGGATGTATCTTAAATATTTGTAATTTTTCTAAAATGAGTATTATTTCTGGTCCAGAATTTAAAAACAAATAAAATAACCATCAAAGGTTGTAGTAATGTGAAAATTGTATACATATTCTCTCATGAGCAGTATTAAGTAAGAACAGTTATTTTGTGATAGTATACAAGAAAGAAACATCGATTAGTTGACAAAAATCTGCACTACCTGAAAAATATTAAAATATATAACATACAATTAAATATCTGTGACAAAATTACAATTACAAAACAAAATTGCATAGAATTTGAAGAAAACACTTTAAGTTGAACAATATTATAAACCAGAAGTTTATTTTACAGATCAACAATATCAGATTTAATTACATATTATGATTATATAACAAGGCCTATATGTTGCAAAGGTTAACAAATATAAAACCTTGTTTAAATCAGAAAGGATAAATATGTGCAAATGGGTTTTAGATTATAATCAAAACTGCAACAGCACTTTAAAAAATTTTAAAATTGAAAAAAAATAATTTTCATTTTATTTTTGTAATAGTTTATATTTTTCATCAAAATATTGATATTTAAATTAATCACTTAAACAATGGTTTATGACTATCCGAACTTTAAATTTTGTAAATTGGTTAAAACTTACTGAGACAGAACGTTTTCGATCGCTATGTGGTAATCTTCATCAGTGTTTTCTACTTGGAGATATCGGGTCAAGTGGTGACGGTTGTAAAAGGTAGGTCTTCAATAGTATCAAAGAGTATATGTGATTTGTATTGTGTTTGTTCGTGTTTTGTGTGTGTTGTGTTTGTACTTTGTGTTTTAGTGTGTCTGTAAATTTCACATTGTTCTAGTATGTTGAGATGTGGTCCTTTTTTGTTGATGTGTAGGTTTCTAGGTTATGGTAAATGTCTGTGTATTTGTGTCCTGTTTCTTTTATGTGATTGTAAAATGTTGATTTGATGTTCTGTTTGTGTTCGTCGACTCTTTGTTTAAAGCTGCGACCGGTTTTCCCAATGTAGAATTTGTTACATACGTCGCAGTTCAGTTTGTATACGATTGGTGCTTGTAGTTTATCTTTGTAGTTGTATTTTGTATTGTAAATTGTTATTAGTTTTTTATGCTAGTTTGTATCCTATTTTTTGAAATTTGCGGGCTATTTTGTTTGTTGTTTTGTTTATGTATGGTAATGTAATGTATTTGTTTTCCCTGTCTGTAGTGTTATTTTAGTGTTTTTTTTTGTATTTTGTACCATAGCTTGTCTATTATTGTGGTGTTGTATCCATTTGTGTATGCTAAATATTTAATTGTGTTTAGTTCTTTGATTATGTTTCTGTGGTCATTGGGACTTCTTAAAGTCTACGGGGCATGGATTGAAAGCAGCGTGTTTGTGTTGTGTATGGTGGTTTGAGGTCTTGTGGATAAGTGTGTCTGTCCTTATAGGTTTCCTGTAATTTTGAAGCTGTGTTTTTGTGTGTGACTTTTTGTTATGGTTAGGTCGAGAAAGTTTAGGGATCGGTTGTTTCAATTTCTGAAGTGAAGTGGAGTTTTTGGTGAATTTTATTAGTGTAGGTGAGGAGTTTTTCACATTGACAAGAGTTGCCTCTGTATAGTGTTATGATATCATCGACGTATCTGTGCCAGTAAATAATTTTCTGTGCCTGTGTATTGTTTGTGAGTATCTTGGTGTTTTCTATGTGTTGAAGAAAAACTTTGCTTAGTACACTACTGATGGGAACTTTCCATGGGTAGGCCATCTGGTTGTGAATAGAAGTTTGAGTTGTGGGTGAAATAGTTTTGTTTGGTGATGGTTTGGAGGATGTTTATGATTTCGGTAACTTGGGTTTTAGGTATATTTTCTGTGTTAATTGAGTTTCTAGGATGTTGAGCGTTTCGGGTATGGGTATGTTGGTGTTCATATTTGTAAGAGTAGGAGTTTTTATAAATTCATATTATCAGTCGAGAAATAGGAAAGGGTCATGACTATAGATAAGCACAAGGGCTCTTGATGAAGGATATATGAGGATAATGTTTGGAACGAACTGTGGTTTAGGTAGATGTACGCTCTACCACGGGCATAAAGAAGTATTGCACTTCCTTGCAATAAGAAAGAGAAAGAAGAACAGACAGCAATAAGTATGTCTAAGGAAAGTACATAATAAAACCATGTTATTGGAAATAGATGACAATTATGGTATTGTGTGGTCGATGTCGTTTACGTGAAGTAGGACTATTCTCGCATGGGGCGAAAAGACGTATCTACCCATTACAAAGAGACTTCATGGAAAACATTTTAGACATGAAATTAAAACTTAAAGTACTATATCTGTTAATTTTAAAAAATTAATGAAAATTTAAACTAGTTCAAGATAGAGATAGGTATAGTAGTGCGGAAAGATGAGTCAGATTTACAGATCAAAGAAAATACAATGGATGATTGCTATTCGCAGTTTCGCTTATTTGCAGTTGGGAAAATTACATGATATCCCGCTAATATGTCACATTAAAAAAAAAAAAACTATTGTTACTGTGCATGTTGTAGGATACATTGCCTCCAAATTACATACAACAGCTGATGAACGAGTTGACAG
The DNA here is from genome assembly GCA_036971475.1 of Prosapia bicincta. NCBI lineage: Eukaryota > Metazoa > Arthropoda > Insecta > Hemiptera > Cercopidae > Prosapia > Prosapia bicincta. The sequence goes on from JBAIZL010000427.1 coordinate 62,222, forward strand.
GGGTCTGATCACACCAGTAGGTAAACACGCTAAACCTGTTGGCAATATTTATGTTATATGTGTCTACATGTAATTCTGTTATTAATGATTGTGCTCATTATTATCTGAATCATAATAACTACAAATTCTATAATTAGGCTTAATCTTTGGACAAGTAAGCAAAAGATGTCAAGTAATTATCAGTATTCAATAATTAAAATCAGCAGTGCATCCAGAATTTCTTTAATGTACAGACCGAGGACATCGACTCGTAATATTCACCCATATTTACTTTAATGCTTTTAACTTTGTTTTACTTTAGGGCGTAAACTCAACGACTGTGTATTGTTAAAGGATATTCCTAAAACTTTTTATTATTGATGCATTTAAATATTATTAACATTTTAATTCGCTAAATAACTAATGCTCTTAATACTTCAGACACAAAGAAAACTAAAAAATGTATTTAACAACACTTATTTATTGGTAAACCTTGGAAGTAAAATCTATGTATGGCATATGGGCACTAATACGTTTTCCAATGAAAGTATCGACGACACGCATATTTTTTTTCTTATAGGGATGGCCAAGGGTGCCAGATCCTTCCTTTGGTGTGCCACTGATTACAATCACAAAAATACTAAATTAACAATTTTTCGAAATCTTGTTGCTGTTCATGACGAGCTGGATGTTAATTACTTATTACACTTTTGCTATTACTTGCGACCAGAATTTTTGCCTAACAAAACGTTTGGTCTCAAGTAATAGCAAAAGTGTAAAAGTAATAATTTTTGTATGTGTCACCATCAATCTTACAAATAATATATAAATTTCAAGTTATTATTATTAATTACAATGATGACTAACCTAAATTATTATAGTTTCTTGATGTAATAATCATCTTGAATTCACTGGTTAAACTAATTTTAAACTACTTAACTTTAAAAACACCAAAAGCCGCCAGTAGAGGGTTTGCTTCTTAAAATGAACGATCGTTTTGAAACGCGTCAGGAAGTAAGCAATAACGTATTCACTTAGTTAAGTAGTTTAAAATTAATAAATTATTATGTTTTCTATTAATCACTTAAACAATAGTTTATGACTATCCGAACTTTTTATTTAGTAAATTTGTTAACTACTTATCAACATTAGCTGACCTAATGTCTTTTATTCATTGCAAACACTGTTTTCATTTATTAAGTCAGTGCATATGAATAAATGTAAATCATCAAGTTTTCCACTCATCAACATTGTCAAAATTTGTTTTTGCTCACTGAAGAGAAATATGGCTATTATTAAAGATGGGTCCAACTTTGATTACTTTTGTTTTAACATGTTATTAAAACATCCATGGAACTTTATAAAGATATTGTGTCTTTAAAATAAATTACTAATTAATATAATTATTTAATAATATTAATTAATTATTAATAAAATAATGAAAATTATTTTTTGAACATTAAAGCTCATATATTTATAATCAGCATATTTTTATGATTTATAAAAAAAATAGTTCATTAAATTTTCCCCTGTTTTATTTAGGGTTGATGATCCGATTGTGTAATTATCTCAAAAAAAGAATTTACTCCGAAAGAATTACTTTAAAGGCATTATCACTTGCACTAAACTACGGAAAACGTCCGAGTATAAAGAAGGGTTAATATACCTCCATATCTTCTTTGTTATGTTAGTACTTAATTTACACTAGATCTTCTCCGGTGCAATAACGCCATCAACGCGTATGCGCGTGACGTCACAGATGGAGGGTTAATTGCAGCAGAGGGGGAAGTAGTATACTTCGTAGGTATACTTGAATAAAGGTAGATTTTAATGTTGAATAAAATTATTACCAAATCTATCCTGACTGGATACTTCGTACGTATATTTTAATAAAAATAGATATTAATGTTGAATAAAATTATTACCAAATCTATCCTGACTGGATACTTCGTACGTAAATTTTAATGTAGGTATAAAAGGAAGAAAACTCACTATGTAAAAATTAAATTTAACTTTGCCATTTTTATTCAAAAGACATTTATAAATTTTTTATAATACCTAACCTAACCTAACCTAACCTAACCTAACCTATCACAACAAATACGATTCATTAAAACTAGAATGTTTCAAGAAAAAAATTAAAATGGAAGTTCAAGATATGAAGCCGGAACTTCCGATTCGTATGCCTGTACCTTAACCACTAGGCCAAGAGTTTCTACTGCCTTAATTGATAGGAACTCAGTTGAAGGTTGCGCATAGCGTTTCTGCACCCAAGTAAGTCTACTCTTAATTTACTCAAATTTTTTTTTTTTTTTTTTTTTTTTTTTTTTTTTTTTTTTTTTTTTTTTTACCCGGGTCTGAGCCCCCAAAACCCGCCCAGCCCTCGTGGCAGCCAACCTCTAGCGAGCTACCTCCGTCTCACATGCGCATGCGGTTAGTATCCCTACCGCGAATGAAGGAAACGGGATTGATTGCCCATGTACCAAGCTCATAAGCTCTTTCCATGGAGAATCAGGAGATAGTGAAATGAAACAGTACGGTAAGTGTCGCGCTAAGAGCGGGATGAAAAAACCTGGCAAGAAAGAAACCCTGCCAGGAAAAATCCCGCGACAGATCATGCAGGAACCCTGGGGGCTTGGATCACCTTATACTAAGGAATAAGGAGAGGTATTACCTTGCAAATACCTTGTTAGTGAGTCTATGGTAGGAATGGCATGCGCCTCTTCTTCTGCTGCCTACTCGAAACTGAAAAGGCATGCAATCAAATTATTACTTCCGTTGGGGCTAAGCTGCGGCCCTGGAGATGTGCCCCTGCGTCACCTGGAACATAACTGTGAAGCAGAATTTATTAGTATGTATATTGTATTTTGGTGGTATGGTGTGAGCTAGGCGGTCAGTAAGGACAGCGGCCGTCTGTGTGTGTCGTGGGTGGGGTCATATCTACCCAGTGAGGAAATGAGTGTTGATGTTGTATGTGCGTGAGCCTGTTTGTAGAACTTTGTTGCTAAGTGTCGGAGGTGTTGTTTGATGAAAGGCACTTTTAAGTCAGTGTGAAGCAGTGTTAATCTTGTACATCTAGGTGCCTTCGTGATTATTCGCAAAACCTTGTTTTGGAATAACTGTAGTCTGCGTGTGCGTGTGTTACCTGCATGGCCCCAGACGGGTGATGCGTAAGTGAGTATGCTGCGCAACATAGATACGTATATAGTAGTGGCCGCCCGTAGTGAAAGTGGGCTTGTTCTGTTAAGCATAGGATATAGTTGTGTTAATCTAATTGTTGCTTTTTTTAACGTGTTGGTAATGTGAGGGTCCCAAGTCAGGCCTCTGTCGAGTATGACTCCCAGATATTTGACCTGGTTCCCCCAGTGAATGTCCTCGCCTAATAGTTTTAGAGGTGTGTTAAGTTGGTGTGTCCTACGTTTGGAGAGAAGCAAAGCCTGGCACTTGGCCACGTTCACCTTAACTCTCCAGTAGCTCAGCCATGATTCTAGTACTGTAAGGTGGTCCTGTAAATATAAGTGTATTAGATGTGGTTTCCATGACTGAGCGGATAACGCGGTGTCATCTGCAAATATGGCCACTTGTGTGTTGAGTGTTGTCGGTATGTCGTTGATGTAGATGTTGAACAATACGGGCCCAATAATTGAGCCCTGAGGGACTCCAGCCCGTATAGTCCGTAGTGTAGATTGAGCTTGATCTACATCAACCCTAAACTTACGGTTGGACAGGTATGAGCTAACTAGGTGTATGAGCCCGTCTGGAAAGCCATAGTGACGAAGTTTCGCTAAGAGCCCGTTGTGCCAGACCCGGTCAAAGGCCTTTTCAATGTCCAGGAAGACTACCCCAGTCGAGCAGTAATTGTTGAAACCCTTGGTTGCATGCTCCACCACTCTCATCAGCTGATGCGTAGCCGAGTGTTTTGTCCTGAAGCCAAATTGCTCTGGCCTCAGTATGTTGTGTGTGTGGATATGTTTGTTGATACGTTTGAGCAAAATTTTTTCAAATACCTTGCCCATCGTATTCAACAAGCTTATCGGTCTATATGAATCAGGTTTGTTGTGGTCTTTTCCCGGTTTGGGGAAGACCAAGATCTTGGCCTCCTTCCAAGCGTCCGGGAAGTGTTGTGTCCGGAGTATAGCATTATAGATGTTTGACAGATAAATGATCGCTTTCTCCGTGAGGTTTTTTAGCGTTGTGTTGGTGATGGTGTCTGGTCCAGGAGCTTTCCTGGAGTTTGTTTGTGAGATTGCCCACTTTATCTCTGTAATTGTAGTGTCAGTGTTTGGCTCTAATGTAGGACAGTAGGCAAACCGTGCTGTTTCTAAATCTACTTTAGCTGTAACGGCTGCATCAGCTGGTTGGTCGTTTGGTTGGAACGTGCTCTCAAGTGTGTCAGCAAACAAGTTAACTTTGTCGACCGGGTCGCCCACCTGCCCATTCGGGCCGATGAGTGGGGGATAGCGCAGCGGTTCTCGCGTGAAGTGTTTGACCATCGGCCAGATGGGTGTGTCTGTTGTGTTTAAGGTCGCCAATTCCGCTTGGAAGCCATCGACTTTGTACTGAATTAGTTCCCGCCTAATTTGCCTCTTAAGGCGATTAAGTGTTGTGTGTGGAACGCATCTGTTTACCCCGTGTTGCAATGCCCGCCGGATCCTATTTCGCCGGGTGATTAGATGTAGTATGTGCCTTGGTATGTGTACATAGTGTCTGGGCTGACATTTAACTGGTACCGCGTTAGTAATCGCAGTACGTATTGCCGTCGTAAGGCTGCCGACGGCTTTGTCTATGTCCAGTGGTGAGTCGACATTTAGGGTGGCAGGTAGAGTGCTGTCCAGCTGGGACTGGAATAACTCCCAGTCAGCCAGTCTGTAGTTCAGCACCTTCCTTAGCTCTTTGCGAGCAGGGCTTCCAGAAACCGCCATTATCACGGGGTAGTGATCTGAATTCAGATCTCTATCGACGTGAAGTTGCGGTGACACTAGCAGACCTTTCGCAATAGCTATATCCAAAATGTCTTCCGTGTGGTAAGTGCTGTGGTGTGTTGGTTCAGGAGGGGCCAGCAGTATAGCTGTTGTATTTTGTAAGAAGGTTTGGAGTTGCCGGCCTCCTGTGTTTGTAGACTTACAGCCCCAGCATGTGTGTTTAGAATTAAGGTCCCCGGCGACTATTACCCTACTAGAGGTCTGTAGAAGAACTTCTAAATCGCGAGTGTAATCAACAGAACCCGGGGGTTTGTACGCTGATACAAGTGTTGTTGTGCTGCCGTTGAGCTCAAGCCTAATAGCTGTTGCTTCAACGCATGTGAGTGCGGGCAAAAACAATTCAAAATGTTTAATGCGTTTATCTATTATTATAGCCGTACCGCCGCGGCTTCTAGTTGTCCTGTCAGTGCGGTAAACTTTAAAGTTTGGCATTGAGAATTTATCTTGGGGGTTTAGGTGTGTTTCTGTAATAAGCGCTAGTTTATAGTTGTTTCTTTGCATATAGCGAAGAAGCTCTAGTTTTTTATATTTAACGCCGTTGGCATTCCATATCAGGACCGGTAACCTATCCATGGTTGACAGAAGAGACGTACTGGATGAAGGAAGTCAGGAATTCTGAGAAGGTTTTGGGAGGTGAGGATAAGGTCTTGACAATGAAAAGACCCAGTCCGCCCGTGAAGGCTTCCCAGGTCAGAGCAGAGTTAACAACTCTTAGGAGCGGTTCAAAGGTCCCTTTCGCCCAGTCTATAGAAGCGGACGAGGTAGGTATGGTCAGGGGTGGGTTAACGGGGGCTGCAGGAGCCACATGTGGCTCTGGCTGAGGTTGGGAAACCGTCCTGGCCTTTGTGGGCTTGGGGCGTTTATCCTCTCGTTCCTTTTGCGGGGGATTAACCCTGGCTTTAGGAACGGGGGGTGTCGTTGACGACCCTGCCTTAGGGCCAGAAATGGTATTGGGTGTCAGTAAGTTAGGTGTTGGAATTAGGGCCGGTTTGGGGGAAGTAATGGTAGGAGGTGGCATTTGCACTGGCTTCCCAGAGGTAGCCGAAGCAGATGCTTGGGCGTAGGAAATGTTCGGTGTTGTGTACCGTGGAGCAGGCACCTGTGTTTTTGTTTTGGCTGAAGGGGCCGGTTTTGGGGTTTTATCCCCATCGACCTTCTTCTTTGCCTGGGCCTTGGATTTGGCGGCCTGCTTGTAAATGGCGCAGCCTCGATAGTTCGCGGTGTGGTTAGCCCCGCAGAGGATACACTTGAAGTGGTCTCGATCCTTTGTGCAGGTCTTGGAATCGTGGCCCTCGCCACATTTAACGCACCGAGGAGTAGCCTTACAACAGCTTGTTGTATGACCTATCCTCTGGCAGTTGAAGCATTGCACAGGACCTGTGGGCTGCCTGTAAGCTTCCACTCGTACCCGCATGAAACAAATACTAGTCAGCGCCATTGCTTCACGAGCGTCTTTTTCGGACGCTAGCTCCACAAGGAACATGGGCAGAGGCTCCTTGGTAAAGTGTCCCTTCATTTGGGACACTTTGAGGACCTCCATACCCCTGCTTTTAAGGTCGTTTCCGACCTCCGCTGTTTCGGTGGATTCATCCACCCCTCGAACTACTACTTTAAATGTCCTCGCATTTTCGAGGCGGAATACGTGGTGGGGCACACCCTTCTCCCCAAGGTACCTCTGGAGGTTAATGTAGTCTTCGTAGGTGCTGGTTTGGAGCTTCACTCCATCCTTCACCTTCGTTGCTAAATAAAAGTAAGGGTTGTATTTGGACTTAAATTCCTTACTAATGTCGATTAAGCGGTGGTGATCTGGGTAGATCGTGATTGCAGGGATTTTGGCCGCTGCCCCGGTAGATTTTATGTTTTTAGCTAAGTCTGTCATAGGCGAGTCCGTGACCATTTGTGGAGCTCTGTGAGCCACTGCGCTGGCAACAGCGCCGGCAGTCTTCACAGGGTCCACGGTCTTTCGTTTCGCCGTGGTTTCGGTACCGGAGTCGGACTGGCGAGTCTGCTTCTTCCTCTTCCTCCTTACGACAGGCCGATACCCGGCATCATCGTTGGCGGATTCAGCAGCAGAACCCTCCGTCATGGTGTAGTCAGTGCCTAGCTCTGATTGGGAGTAGGTGCTGAGAGGAGTTGCTGGTCGAGATGGGCCGTCGGAGGGCCCGCCAAGCGCCGCCGCCATAGCCGCGGAAGACGCCCTCGCAGGTCCGTACACCCTCAAGGGGGTGGACTTACCCTGAGAGGAACTTGTCCCCATTGACTCAGCCCCGTCGCTTGGGGTCCCGCGTTGTGCCTCTATATTCGACATTGCAGGAAAGGTGTAGGGATAGCAAGTCGGCCCGCAGGGCCGGCTTGTATGTAGAAAGTGGGTTACTGCAGGTACAGGTTGTCAGGTTTTAGTCTAAAAAAAGTAACCTAAAGAGTTTTGTCACGGTTGTAAGTCTTTACGCTAGCCTAGTTCTAAAATCTAAACGTCTAGCCTATTTAAATTTATAATCTTATGCTATCACTTGTTTTTAATTAAAAACTAACACAACACAATTCACAGTAACACTTAAATTTAGCTGTACATTAGCAGGTCAGTGATGCCCGTGATGGAGATACGACCAACCTTTGAAAGTTAGGGGTGGTTTTGGATGATGCAGGCGGTCGATGTGACCTTGATCGTAGCCTTGGGGGAGGGTTCAACCACGTCTAGAGGGGTAGTTTTTAGGAAAAATTATTTTCAACCCACTAACCTAAGCTAGCCAGAGTGCTTCTAACCTAACCTACTGTTGGGTGTTCAACCACGTCTAGAGGGGTAGTTTTTAGAAAAATTATTTTCAACCCACTAACCTAAGCTAGCCAGAGTGCTTCTAACCTAACCTACTGTTAGGTGTGCGATAAAGATGAGGATCATCACGCCATCTGCCATGTACAGAGATATTGTGATGGTTTAGTTAGTGACCCTCATTTGGCCTGTGTGATAGGCTATTCAATCGTAGCGCTATTTACTTAGCTAGTGTGACGAGTTATGTGTTGGTAGCTGTGATAAGTAATGTATTGGTAGCCGTCCACACCTTGCTGTTGTCGTAGTTCATGAAGTGGTAGGTTTTCCTTACGGAGCTATTGTCTTAGCACTGAGATTAGAGTTGAAGGGGTTAAGCGGAAAAGGGGTGAAAGGGTTAAGGAAAAGGGTTAAATGAAAGGGTTGAAAGGGTTAAATGAAAGAGTTAAACGAAAGGATTAAATAAATGGGTTAATGACGTAAGCTAATGCCCGCCTGAAGGCTTTTTTCCAAGGACTCAAGTGACTCATCTCAACCTTGAAAAACAACTTTGGAAATTTTGAGAAATTGCTAATAAACAAGTAGACAATTTTGAACGAACAGTTGAATTGGAACTAAGAGTGAAGAGAAATGGTTGAATTTCTTCGAAGAACGTAGATGATCTTTTTCTGAACACTAATACAGTGAGTATTTTTATTCATCAACTATAGTAGAATTGAATTATTAGTATTTTTACAAATATAGTATTTTGATATTGCATATGCAAATCATACAGTTTATAAATACTTTGGTACTTTAACATGAAAATATTTATTAATTAAATGATTTGCATAGTCTTTTGAAAAAAAACTGTACTTTTTAAATGTAATTATGTAATTTTCGTTTTGATATTACTTATACAAAGTTTGAAGAGCAAAACAATTTAATAATATATAATTTCTTTCATTGAAAACAATAGTATTTAAAAAATGTAATGAATTTTAATTAAAAATAATATTGTTATAAACTAGTTTTACGTAGTGTGTAACAGAATTGTTTGTATTAATTTCTTTAATTAAAAATAAATATTATGTATTGTAATAATACACAAAAATATTGGATTACTGAAGCTACCTGTGGCAATGACTATTTGTTAACTTGATAGCAATAATGATAGTATGTCTTTGATAACGCTTAATGATTAGTAGGTGAATTAAAAATAATAATAATAATTTGTACATATATTTACAACACTAAATATTTAAAATGATTTAAATACTTCTTTCAAAAGTTATATTAAATACCTTTCCTTAACCCTTTTCCCCTAAATCCGTTCTTAACAAAATCATGGGCGTATTGTGAGTCTTCTTTCTTGACAAAATCATGTCACGTGATAGTTTGTACAGAGCTCGGAATTGTCTCAGGTGGACATTATCCAGGGTCATTGATCATTTCTTAACCCCTTCCTCAACCCTTTTCTCAATACTTTATAATAATATCCTCAACAGTTGTCTTAGAAATTAATAATAGGCTTAATTTTCCTATTATTCAGGAATACAGCAGTTGTACTTCATTATTAGACATTTTCAGTTGAAATATTTTCTATATTATACTGGCTAGAAAGCCTAGGTTATTTCTAATGTTAACTATTGTCAAGAAAGCTTACACAGATAAGAATACTTTTAAATCTGCAATCGAAACATCGAAAAATATTTTTATGTACTTATATGTATATATGTATGTATATATGTATGTATGTATGTATGCATGTATGTACCTGTTAAAAATATACTTACACTGTGTTTTGTCCAATTTGGTATTTGAAAACGATTCCTCCATTTCATTAAAACAGAATATATCTTCTATTACAATGCATTAGTATAGTGATTAAATATGTATGTATGTATGTATGCATGTATGTACCTGTTAAAAATATACTTACACTGTGTTTTGTCCAATTTGGCATTTGAAAAAGATTCCTCCATTTCATTTAAAAAAAAAAAAAAAAAAAAAAAGAAAGAATATTCCTTCTATTTCAATGCATTAGTACAATGATTGATTTTTTTAAAAATACAATACTAGAAAAGTCTATTAAAAACGATTTATGTATTATTACAATACATAATATTTATTATAAATTAAAGAAATGATACAAACAATTCTATTACCCACTATGTGAAGTATTCGTGTATAAAGATAATTGAAGATAGTTGCTCAGGATAGTAGAAATGCCCGTTTAATCGATCGTTCCTAATGAGATCTACAGAGCAAAAATAGCATTGTCTTTAAATACGGCAACCATTGTTGCATTTATGTCAACAAGTTTTTGTAGACAAATGTACAAAATTGTTTCTTTTGTAGCAAAATCAAATATTTATAACTCCTATCTATTCTAAATACTTATGTTTCTCTGTTTTTAAAGATTAGTGCAACAAATTTTGAATGATATCTGTGAGAGCTTCTTTTAAAGCATTTTCACTTGTTAATGGAACAATTGACTTGTCTGTTTCAAAATTCAAGATATCTGGTGAATTTTAGTCACACATAGATGAATTCTCAAGAATTTTACTCTTATCATTTAAATTCTATTAAACTTGTCATTTTACACACAGTAAAAATTTAGATATCAATAAAAATAAAGATAACAATGCTTAGAAGTGAAGGAACAATGCTTAGATGAAGAACATAGGTACTCTTTTGTTAATTAACTTTGAAACGGTATTAACGCAATGAAATAACATTAATGAAAATTATAATAATGAAAAATGCTAATATGAACAATTATCGTTCGGAACTCAGACAGAAAATCAAGTACTTATGTATATATGTATGTATTTATGTATGTATGTAAGTATGCATGTATGTACCTGTTAAAAATATACTTACACTGTGTTTTGTCCAACTTGGCATTTGAAAACGATTCCTCCATTTCCTTTAAAATGAATATTCCTTCTATTACAATGCGATAGTACAATGCTTGAACTTTAAAAATACAATACTAGAAAAGTCTATTACAAACGATTTATGTATTATTACAATACATAATATTTATTTTACCCACTACGTGAATCAAATTCACAATATTATTTGTAATTTAGCTTCTTTCCATTTTTAAAAGACTAATTATTTCAATAAAAATACATGTCAGTCAAAAAATACAATTGTTTTCTATTCACTTAAATTACACAGAAAATAATATTGTTTTTAATTAGAGAAGTTTATAGAATTAAATTATAAAAGTGCAGTTTTTTCTATTAAGATGCATGTTTGTTTATATTACTTGTAATATTGTGTATTTGACTCTTTATTTAACATGAAAGCCAATTTAACAATTTATAATACACTAATAAACTGAGAACAAAAAATATAAAATATTAAATATACAATATTTATAAAAATGTAATCGCAAAATATGAAAACAAATAAGTAGAATTATTAAAAGCACCATAGTAAATTCATTTATCAACATTTTTAAACTTGTAGTAGATAGCACTTCATGGTAATACAGTTTCTCAAATATTTTAGATTTATATTTTAGAAAAATGTTTCACAAAAGGGGCAAGGTATTTAATATAGTTTTTTCTTTCCACTTGACCTAAAACAATAAGAAAATCAAACACTTAAATAATTCATTTCATTTACTGCAATAGGATAGACAATGTTTCATTTCATTAAGTGGTTAACATACAAAGTTTATCTCAACGTATAGTTATTCGTGTGACTATCAAGTATGTTTGTCAATGATTGGTGCATTGTTTATGGTTAATGTAAACCGTTCAAATTAACATCGGCTTAGGCATTCATAAGATACATCGGTTTATGAACGCTCCTAGACCTATACCAAACCTCACAAGAACCATCCTAGGTTAAAAAAACTCTTTAAATTTAACTTCTGTTCAGCCGTTTAGGCATCCATAAGATCTGTTACAGGATGATATGTACGACTTATTTAATGTTATTTTAAAATGTCAAATTATATATTTCGGAACAGAATCGTATCTATATGCATAAGAAGAATAGAACATGATTATAAATAAGGTATGGGCCCTTTGTTAGAGAATAATCTATACGATTAAAATATCAACTTGCCAAAACTGTTACTTAGACAAAACATGCATTAAGCATGTCTAGATTCATCTCTGAAAAGCACTGTACATATAGGTTGCAGTGATTTAAAATATAGGTGATCTAAACTAAGCACAAAGTTAACATAAGCGGCATAAAATCTTTCTAAAAGAATAATTCTAAAAAATATTTATATTTGATTATAGAAAATATAATACTGTCGTCTTGTGTGACAATCTAAATTGAAGAGAAAGACCATTTAATCTTCCAAGGTCATCGTTATAAACTAAACTTAAAATATTTTGTAAACACATGTCTTGTGGTATATAACAAAATAAAATTGGTTTTACTTAGCTTTAAATATTATGCCATAGTTTAGACAAACATTTTTTTCAAATGAAATACTAAATTAGAACTTACCTGTGAGACAGTCGTAGCACTATAAAGGCAGGACTACGTAAATAACCGAGCAAGATCTTTGCCATCCACGGTTCGAATAAGGGTAGGAAATGGGTAGCAAGTCCGTATCGGGTTGAGTATTTCCTCAAGACAGGACACACAAGGTACGACTATTTTTGACATCATCAGGTCAATTTGGTTAAGGAATGGTTACCTCCGTATAGATCACCAACCCTTCCATTGACGTAGCATGAAACAACAAATAGCAACTAATTAATGCAGCTTATAAATATATTTTATATAAATTTAAACATTTGTTACAGATTTATTTTATAATGTCAATATGCAACATTAGAAATTGCTAATATTGTGTTTAACCTATGTAGACTATATATTTTTCAATGAAAACCTGTTAACTTTAGAATTTAAACTGACAAAATTAATGTAAATGAAAATACTTTGTAAATACAAAAAAGTATTATTTTATTAATAGTTTATAATTATTGCTTGATAAATTGCTACTAGCTAAGAAATACTCTTAAATTGTCAAAACCTTTTTTATCACATAATTGAAAAAACATTATTCCATGCAAATTGTTCGAAAAGGCCATAAGAATTATTTAATACTAATTTTCTTTATAAACAACAATCAATATAAAATATTTCTTTTATACACTAAGAATATGAACATGTAACACATAATATATTTTTCAGTTGGTAATAATTTCGTAAATTTTCGTTTATACCCTGTAATAACTACAAATTCGATTCATCAGTAAATCTTCTGGATCTGACTGTACCATCATTTAATAGTTTGAACTCTCTTTAAGTTTTTATATGCTTTACATTATTTTCTTTCAATTCCTTATAACACTTCATCAACTGTGTTGATATCACAGAAATTACTTTTAAATAGGTTAAGATTTTACATCATGTTTGGAGTATATATTATTTTAACTTTAATATAAGATTAATGTTTAACAGGAATGTCATGAGAGTCGGAATGTTGTGAATATTTTAGATTTATATTTTAGAAAAATGTTTCACAAAATGGGCAAGGTATTTAATATAGTTTTTTCTTTCCACTTGACCTAAAACAAGTGATAACATATAATTTCATAAAACAGCTGATTTAAATTGTAGGCCATGTTGTAGAACAGGTGTTTTAACACAATGGTTATGTTACTTTATTAATATTAATTGTAATTATTCAATAAAAAATTAATTAACATACAATATTTCTTTGTTGATCAAAGTGGAAATTTGTTTTTAAGCATGTTTGTTTATATTACTTGTAATATTGTGTATTTGACTCTTTATTTAACATGAAAGCCAATTTAACAATTTATAATACACTAATAAACTGAGAACAAAAATATAAAATATTAAATATACAATATTTATAAAAATGTAATCGCAAAATATGAAAACAAATAAGTAGAATTATTAAAAGCACCATAGTAAATTCATTTATTCAACATTTTTAAACTTGTAGTAGATAGCACTTCATGGTAATACAGTTTCTCAAATATTTTAGATTTATATTTTAGAAAAATGTTTCACAAAAGGGGCAAGGTATTTAATATAGTTTTTTCTCCCCACTTGACCTAAAACAAATGATAACATATAATTTCATAAAACAGCTGATTTAAATTGTAGGCCATGTTGTAGAACAGATGTTTTAACACATTGGTTATGTTACTTTATTAATATTAATTGTGATTATTTAATAAAAAAAATTAATTAACATAAAATATTTCTTTGTTGACCTAAGTGGGAATTGGTTTTAAACATGTTTGTTTATATTACTTGTAATAATGTGTATTTAACTTATTAAGTATTTTATTAACGGTTGAAAATTTAAACAAGTTATATGTAACGATGGTATGAACTAATAGAAGGATTTGAAAGAGTTCAATAGGTAATCGAAAACTTTATCACTTAACTCAAAAAGCATTTGAGTGTTTGTATGGGAATAAAGTCATAGAGTAGATGCGGTAGTAATTAACGTATTAAAATTAATTGTAGTAGAAATTAATGTGTAAATACATAGTTAAGAATTACGACAAAGGGATTCTTTACATGTTTTTAAACTTACTTTGTATAGTATTTTGCATACGAAGAATAACACGAACATGTCTAGAATTAAGGTTGATATCCTCTGTTTTTGGGTTTATAATTTAAGATATTATAACATAGGCTACAGTAGCTCAAGAAGTGAATAAATAAAGTTATTTTGTGGTTATTAGTTAAAATATTGACAATAACAAAACCTTGACTTACCTCTAAGAAAGTCTAGCAAACAACTGAACCAACAATCAACTGCTATTGTGTTGAAGTAGGAAATTCCTAATTATATAGTAAAACTAGAATAAACAGTTTGAGCAATTTCAGTTTCGTTTTCTCTACTGAAACTAGAACAGTTTGAGATATTTCAATTCGTTTTCTCTGCCAAAGGCAAAAGTAACAATCACGACAAAAGTAATTTACGAAACAAGTCAGCATCTACGCATTTATTGACAAAAATAATCTAGAAACGAAGCGACAGTAAATCTGATAAACGACTTTGATTTTGTAAATGCTGTTATATAGACTAATGACAGATCACAGACAATTAACTAAAATGACTTGTAAATAAGATTATTTATTAAAAGTTCGGTATTGTTGATTTTTTTATTATGTTTTTTTTTGTAATGTTATGAATTTTAAAATTGTAAATCACGTTGTATATTGGTGATAAAAACGAGCTCTGGGAAAAGAATTTCAGAAAGAAATGTAAAACGTTTAGAGCATGAATTAATTGTCTGTGATCTGTCATTAGCCTATGTAAAACCAATAATTAATTTACAGAGTACGGATAATGATAAGACTTGAGGCATTTGGATAAGGGAGGTACAGGGTTGAGTCAATGACCAGGAAGGTATCGGACTTGAGGCGTTTGGATAAGGGAGGTACAGAATCAGTATCTCTTGAATACAGTAATAACAAGACCTGAGGCGTTTGGGAGGCAGTGACAAGACCTGAGGCGTTTGGGAGGCAGTGACAAGACCTGAGGCGTTTGGGAGGTACCAGATTTTTTAAAGGGTTTCGAATACGGCGTCATCGGGT
>JBAIZL010000427.1:82500-153752 GCA_036971475.1 Prosapia bicincta
AGCACGTAACAAATATTTAAATTAAACGTTTTTTCTAATTTCTCAAGATATACTTATATATTATTAATAAATTTAAAATATTTCAAAAACAATAATAGTTTTATTATATACTCTTGCTTTTGAAATGTTTTAAATTTATTAATTGTATTATATAGTTTGATTTTTCATTAGGTTAAAAAACCATTAAGTAAGAGAAAAACTTTAAAGGACCTATTAAGAAGCGTGTAGGAAAATATTTAGGATTGTATTCTTGTAAAAAAGAAAATATAGTTTTTGTCCCTTTGCTTAGTAGATATTGACACCTGAATTATAATCGCCAAAAAGTCAAAAATAAACATTTTACCTCTTCGTTATTACGAAAGCCTGTTTTGTGTTCTTATGAAATGAAATAATTGAACGTAAGGACACAAAATGTTTTCACTACTCTTGTGTATGTGTGTAAAGTGAAAGGCTTATATGAATATTCTTTAAAAAACTCAGTAACTTTATGTGTTTGTATCTTACAGTAATATCGCATTCAATTTTCCTAATATAATAAATGCTTAGTGAGAAAATAGTACATGAAGAATATTTATACCTAATTGATGACTGTTATACCTAAATATACGCACGAAAGCTTTATGATTGGCTCGTTATTAAGTGTAAACTTATGCAAACAGAATATTTAATAGTAAACTTGGATATGTTTCATGATTGTCAATATATATTGTTTTATTATTTTATTTGCCTCTTTAAAACCTATTTAAGAATTTTTCAAGTTTTGACTCAAATATTAAATGCCATTTATCAATTATATCATTCAATTTGTTTGTAGTAATATTTCTAAAGTATTTTTTTTTATGTTAACTGTTAACAGGCATATTGTAGGTAGACACATTATTAAATATATATATATTCCTTTAATATATAACCAATTTAGTGTATTTTACTCATTTGGAAATTCATTTTCAATAATTGGAAATTAAAAAGACAAATCGGTTTCCAATTGCTAAATAATTTCATTTTGTAGCCAGTTAAATTTCTTGTGGTAAAGATGCATATGTAAGTTGGGTTTCTGTATTTAACAAAACACAATAAATCAATGTCGGCGAAAATCAATTCGAAATATGCTATTTATTTTATTGAAACCTCAAAGAAAACACATTTCGGAATCAAATAATCGCAAAAAGATACAGCCCGAGAACCTAATATTTTGAACATATTCCATGTTCAACTACAATAACTTGTATTTTAGTAACGGTAATTTTTTTTATATTTATATTTAACACTACACATTTACTGAGGGGCAATAGAGATTAGAAAGGGAGTAAATCAGGTGCAATACACTCTTATATATATATATATATATATATATATATATATATATATATATACCGTTTATAATATACCACACACACACACACACAAACACACATATATACACACACACACACACACACACACTAACACACACACTAACACACACACACACACACACACACACACACACACACACACACACACAACACATACACACACACACAACACACACACACACACACATCTATCTATCTATCTATCTATCTATATATATATATATATATATATATATATATATAAAGTGCAAGGAAAAAGAACTATGCATTCAAGGACACTCTTCACTAGGCGATATAAAACTAAATCGCTGGAGATGTAGGAAATTGGTAATACCAAAATAAGCTACGTTGAGAGCTCTAAATATCTGTTAGTTATTCTGGATAGGAAGCTACTCTGGCGTGAGCAATTGGATGATACGTAAAATAAAGCCATAGCTGTATCAAAAAAAGAAACAAATTAAAGAGTGCTGGGCCGCGTGCAGGGGCTCTTCCTTAGGGGCATAACAGTTTCAAGGAGGAGCACACCATGTGTGGTCGTTAGGGTTATGTTGGGTTTTCCATTCTTGAGTCTTCAAATTAGGATGAGGCAATAAAAACTGCATACCGGCTAAGTTGCACCGGGCTGTGGAAGACAAGTAGAAAATGTCATAAACCGCTATTTGGGCTCTGGATTCACTGAAGGGGCTCTGGATAGAACCTCAGAATAAGTTACTGCCACTTAAAAAGATAAAAGAAAATTACAAAATCCATATTCCTGCAAGAGAGGCATGGGCAGAGTGTAGACCCCAACATGGTGAAACCTGGTTCACGGATGGGTCCAAGATGAAGGAAGGAGTGGGAGCAGAATTTAGTGGACCGAGACACCAAGACAGATTTTGTCATTGCCTGTAAGACTACAACTCTGCTTTCCAGGGGGAGGTGCTCGCGATCAAACTATGTGCTGAGGAAATAATAGGGCCTGCCAAGAGAGGCAGGACCATCTGGATTTGCTCGGACAGTCAGGCAGCTCAGAAGGGTTTAGGTAAGGTTAGTACCAGCTCTAGGCTGGTGGTTGGGACTATAGATTCTCTAGCAGAGCGGAGTAAGTATAATTCGTTCAACCTAACCTGGATAGGGATTGAGATTCTGCCTGTATAGGGATTGAGAGAGCTGAATCCCTAGCAAAACAAGGGTGTATAACTCAAGGACCGTTGCTGAGGGCAGTGGACATGCCGCCTCAGGAGGGACGCAAGAGGATCACGGCACATATATACAGGTTGTGCAGGGAAGAATGGAATGCTACCTTGGAGTGTAACTAAATTCAAGGTGTTGTGGGTTTACTCGGGAAACTTGGGGGGCAAAGAACTACTCTCCTTAAGTAGACCTGAACTCATAGTTGCTGTAGAGCTGGTCACAGGTCATGGGAATCTGGTGAGCCTTATATTTAACACTACACATTTACTGAGGGGCAATAGTGATTAGAATGGGAGTAAATCAGTTACAATAAACTCTTACATATATATATATATATATATATATATATATATATATATATATATATATATCGTTTATAAATGCGTTTACATAATCTTTATACGTCCTTTAACTTTTTTTTGTCCTATCTAAAATACAATACGAAGCGAGATTATATTTCTATGTCTTCGGCTTTTAATTGCGTTTACATGCTATTTACACGGGATCTCCTTCTTCTTTAACGAATGTGCTGTCTAATATACAACTCTAACCTTCACAGAATGTGACAAAATAAACAGAAATACATAAAATGCCAGGTGCTCAACGATAAGAATATGCATTTATGCAAAAACGATATTTTATTCTGACTACATATATGTTATTTTCAGTTGAAAATAAACTAAAGAAAGATTTTTAAACATCATATAAATTTAGATCATGTATCAAGTACTTCAGAGTAAAATTCCTTTTCTTCGCCCAGAATGCAATTTAACCCAAGTAAACATATTTTACTTGTTTATATTATTTAATTATTCATAAAAATATGTACAAACGGGCAAACATTTAACAATTTTGAATGAAACAAAATTTCGTGTTCCCGCAGATAAAAATTTTGGTAAACATTTCCTATACCCAGCATGTGGTCTTTTCTTAGTAGAAACAACTCTTTAACAGCTCTATTGGCTGTTTGGAGTATGTCGATTATTTTACTTATTTAAAACCAAACTGCTTTTTAACGTTGAGGACCAATTACTATGAGTCTTGAGGCGTTTAAAACTAAATAACTATTTATTAATTCACACACTTTGAGGCTGCTATTATTTACACACTCAACAAATATTTTTATTTTAACCAGATGAACATAGGTTTCGGTGACTATGTAACCATCTTCCAAGGCACATGTTATGCCTCTAGAACTAGGTTTATGAGTATTATTTATTATAATTTAACCACAGTTTATTGTTTATAAATAGTGTCTTATAATAAATAATTGTCTCTTTACACTTTAACACCCACGGCCACTGTTCTAAATATTTGCTCTTTTCGCTACATTGTAAACACTAATATTCTTAATGCATAAGACATCCTTTTTTTATCTGCTTGCTTCTACCAGTAAGTTCTATTCGCTTTATTTCTAGAAGGTACTAGGCGATGTAGCTGTTGTATCCGCTCAAGCATGAAAGAATTTGCATACTTGTAAAGCGGCGCACCATCGGGGGTGGGGCTTTATACGTTAAAACAGTCACAGATTGTACTTTCCAAAAATATTAATAGTAATTTCCGTTATGGGTAAAGTTCATTTACGCCAAAAAAATTTATAACGTGACTTATAAATATGATTTTAAAATTAAAGTCGTGCGTAAGCTATGACAGAGACCAGTACTACTATTCAGACGTCTACTAAAGGGCTTCTCTGTAAGGCATTGTTAAAGCTTGTGAGTTTAGCTAATTGTTTAAAAATAAAGCAAACACAAGCTTCCGATATATTCATTTATTTATTGAAACATTTTTATGTCAAATAATTGTTATTATCTTGAGATATAAGTTATGTTTTATAAAATTAAGTATTATCCTTTTAGTGGTTGTTTTCACACTTCGTAAATATTTAGTTTTCACAAGTTCGTTTTGCTTAAAGTATTAAATGTAGAAATTTTTTCATATTTCGTTTTGCATGTTACAAAAATAAATTGTGGGGCCCCGATTTCATAAATGTATAAACTGTTCTACATTTTTCGACAAATCACACAATACAATTAATAACTGTATTTTGTAAGTTATCAGTTACTTTTCTGAAATAGTATCATTTGCAAGTGTTAATTATGGTCAGTGTAATTTTATTTTATTTTTCATAAAGAGTATTCAATCTTCTGCCCAAACTAAATTCGTTATCTTCCGGGTGAAATCTTTTAATTGTTATTTAAAAATTAAAAGGACGTTGTTGTAATAGAAATAACGTTGCAGTTAACAATATTTAAATCAATTTTTTGTAATCTTGGGCATAATTCAAGAGCTTTTCATTTAAACCTAGGATATGCTGCAACATCTACTTAGGCTCCTCGCCACTGCCAAAATGGTTATACAAGTACCTCCGAATGGGTCATTCAGGGAAGTAATCTATAGTAACGACTTCAATATTAATAATAACAAATATTTACCTTAAGACATTATAAATAAACATTGCCAAATCAAAACACAAAACTAATAAAACAATCTCTTTCAAAAAGACAGTTCAGACCGGTGGACAGTTCAGAGAATGGGAATCCCAAAATGTTGAGTGCCTAATTGAAATTTAGCAATACAGATGAATCAATCAAAATCCAAAATACTTTTAATTCTTAGTAAAATAAATATTAATATTCCTCCTAGTAATGTATATCTCTTTATAACAGTAAATAATAATAATATAAAAATATGTCTAATATAATAATAATAATTAAAATGTTTAAATAATTAAAATTTAAAAAAATATAAAATAATAATGTGTCTAAAGTGAGCAAAATTTCAAACGAGCGCTATATCTTGAGGCTCTAGTCGCCCGGCCTCGACCGCTTGATACGGTAATTTGTCACCTATTACGTTTATTTTAGAGTACATTTTTATGCCTTTCCTAACGTTACAATATTTTCCATTGTTGACGCGTTTTGAAATGACTACATTTTTAAAACTTAAATAGTACAGTTCGCCCAAATCTTGAGTTCGTCTTTATTTTAGTTTTGGAGAACTCAATATGTCTTTATATTGTGTCTCAATATGTGAACAGTGGTATTTAACTTCTGAAGAGGGTGTCGTTCCTAAACGCGTCAACAAAGGAAAATATTGTATTGTTAGTAAAGGCAGACAAATGTACTCGAATATTGTAATGTTTGGAAAGGCAGAAAAATATACTCGAGTATACATTAAATCACGAATATAATAAGAATTTCACGAATTGTGTAATTCAAAATGAAATTTTATTTTATTTATGAACAGAAATATCAATAAAATGGAAAATTCTTTTACAGTGAATAAAAAATAAAAAGACATGGGACCATACAAGAAACATTTTTTTTAGAAATCAAATGTATGCAGTATTTTTTAAATAAATAAAACCTATTAACCATCAAAACTAATTATCCTCATATAGATCCTTACGTAGATCCTTATGTAGATTTCAATTGTAAAGCAATCATCTTTACAAGAAATCATTACCAGTATCGAAGACGAATACTTTGCAATCGAAATCTACATAAGGATAAAACGTTTTGATGGTAAATAGGTTTTATTTATTTAAAATAGAAAACTACATCACAGTTGCTCAAATCTGTTATTGTAAAGGGTCCAATTATATTACAACGTTTGCAGCAAAACTAACGTTACTGAAACAGATGTAAGATTTTATTTCATTTCATTTAAATAGTTTTACAAACACATACAGGTAAATTCAGTCAAATAGGTTAGACTCTAGTATAAACAAGCTCTACATGAACTCCGTTCCATTTGAGGGAATAATCGTAACGTTTTTGAAGTTTTGGATCATTTTGGTGAAGATGGGATGTTCTATGCTCGGTATACACATGGTGATTCTTTCCTAGATTTGGACGCGGGTAGTTGGTGGGTCATCACGGAAAACATTCTCCTTCATCGTTCTCCAGACGTAGGCGTAAGATCGGGGGAGTGAGCTGGGTAAGGAAAGATTTGTTCTAAAGGAAATGAGGAGTTTTCAAAAAGTTTCTTGAAGGAAATAAATGTTTTCTATGGCAGTTTAGCTGGTTTTGCCATCTTGCTTGAACCATTGTGACCCAAAATGCCTGAGGTCTCATATTGGGAACCAAATGCCAACATTCCTGATGTCTCATATCAGGTTAGGCTTGTTTTAGAGGACTGTATCATTCTTAAATGGTTTTCACTTGCAGTTTTTGGGTGACCTGAAAAGCAATTCCTCCTTGCCAAAAGACTGCCTGATCTTTGAAATATATCAACAATATCAGAAATAATAGTTACAGCGTCACTAGGTAGGTTCTTGTGAAATTGTTCCAGGAAGCGTAGTACAGTGTGTGACAAACCCGGCCCAACCGCACAACCAGTTCCAAATGAGCGATAATAATGCTCTACGATAAATGCTTTCTTTGCAGTAGTTAGTACCATGTAAGAGAAATCTAACCTCAAATTAATTCGTCAACACGAATACGCGGCAACAATCAAAAGTAGGTACAGCTGATCGAAAAGGCAACTTGAACCTATTCAGTTGCAGTACTGCTGATTTAAGCACTTACAGTATTTATGGAATCGTACATTATAACAAACCCTAAACATTTCTTAAATAGTAAAATTGATTCGTTACTTCCCTTTAAATGGAGCTAAAGTGTTATTGATATTTCTTTGAATAAATAAAATAATTTTCATTTTGAAGTATACAAGAGACACGAGAATACAAGGACGGCCGCTAAGAGGGAGCAACTCTTAGCAAAGTTTACACAGTGCGCTAGACTGAAAATGGCATAATGTATTCTCTTTCGCTATGTTTATAGTGCTACAGCTGAAAACTGTTAGAATCTCCCAACTGTTGTAGTGAGAAACTCTTGAAAAGGCAAATATTGATGAATCTGAAGAAGGGCTGAAGGGAAGAACGTGCCAATCTCGCTATAAAACGTATATAACATATAACAGTTTCTAGACAAGACAAAACAGAGAAATTTCGGGCCCCTGTTCAAACATAATTAGGCCTACGGGCTCTTTCACTACTTCCAACAAAGAGCAATTTAACCTTGTATTTTGTATGAGAATATAAATCAATTATTGTTACCGCAATAAAACCAACGAGGCCTACTTAATCTAATCTTTATACTCGTATGATTAGTTTTTTTTAAACAAACTGCCATTCCTTCTAGCAGTCAAGGTATTAAATTTTTGTGAATAGAACATTTCATTTTTATAAGTATTGCATTGCCATTAAAAACTTGAATAATTGCACATTATACTTTTCATGCTTTATTGACTTATTGTTTTAAATTTGTTTATGGATCTCGCCGATCGTGTAATTATTTCCACCGTAATAAAACACAAACTCGGCAAGGCCGGCCAAGGCTTGCTCCAAAACATTCTAAAGGATTAATAACTGAACTTGCTTAAGAAAAACATATTTTTTAGATTATATAACTGAAGAACTATTCTTGAATTTTGTAGTCCATTACGTTCGGTGAATCTTATTAATCACTTAAACAATAGTTTATGACTATCCGAACTTTAAATTTGTAAAATTGTTAAAACTTCAAGTTTGAACATATTTACTAAATTTAAAGTTCGGATAGTCATACACTATTGTTTAAGTGATTAATGAAGAACTATATAAGATTTAGCTTGTATAGAAGACATGTGGCCATTAAGTATTCAATACACTCTAAGAATAAGAGTATATCTTAAAATTGTCCTACCTTAAACATATGCGGCCTTCAGATTAGTAGAGGGGTGTACTTAGGTCATAGTCAAGGCAGTTCTGTGTGGCTTAAACACAGTGAGGGAAATATTAATTGCAGTGCAAAAGGGAATTAATTTTAAAATAAAGTAATTTCTTCTCAGGTGTCTACGTTTTCAATAACTTGATCCATATAAAACTATTCAATGATATTTTACAGATAATTTCTTTCACTTCTTTCAGTAAAATGTATATAAATACATGCAAATCTATTTGATTATATCTTTCCTTGAGCTACTACTTTTTAACTGAAAATACTTGTGTATAGGTTAGTATTTCCTCTCGTCTATAGTAGCCCTGGCCGTTTGTTATATACAGAACAGGCATTACAGGAGATGTGTCATATTGCCAACTGAATCCGTAAGTGTGTCTATAGTAGCCCTTGCCGTTTGTTATACACAGGACAGGCATTACAGGAGATGTGTCATATTGCCAACTGAATCCGTAAGTGTGTCTATAGTAGCCCTGGCCGTTTGTTATATACAGAACAGGCATTACAGGAGATGTGTCATATTGCCAACTGAATCCGTAAGTGTGTCTATAGTAGCCCTGGACGTTTGTTATATACAGAACAGGCATCACAGGAGATGTGTCATATTGCCAACTGAATCCGTAAGTGTGTCTATAGTAGCCCTTGCCGTTTGTTATACACAGGACAGGCATTACAGGAGATGTGTCATTATGCCAACTGAATCCGTAAGTGTGACTATAGTAGCCCTGGCCGTTTGTTATATAAAGGACAGGTTTTACAGGAGATGTGTCATATTGCCAACTGAATCCGTAAGTGTGACTATAGTAGCCATGGCCGTTTGTTATACACAGGACAGGCATTACAGGAGATGTGGCATATTGCCAACTGAATCCGTAAGTATGACTATAGTAGCCCTGGCCGTTTGTTATACACAGGACAGGCATTACAGGAGATGTGTCATATTTCCAACTGAATCCGTAAGTGTGACTATAGTAGCCCTGGCCGTTTGTTATATATAGGACAGGCATTACAGGAGATGTGTCATTTTGCCAACTGAATCCGTAAGTGCGTCTATAGTAGCAATGACCGTTTGTTATATACAGGACAGGCATTACAGGAGATGTGTCATATTGCCAACTGAATCAGTAAGTGTGACTATAGTAGCCGTGGCCCTTTGTTTATATACAGGACAGGCCTTACAGGAGATGTGTCATATTGGCAACTGAATCCGTAGGTGTGACTATAGTAGCCCTGGCCGTTTGTTATATACAGAACAGGCATTACAGGAGATGTGTCATATTGCCAACTGAATCCGTAAGTGTGTCTATATTAGCCCTGGCCGTTTGTTATATACAGGACAGGCATTACAGGAGATCTGTCATATTGCCAACTGAATCCGTAAGTGTGACTATAGTAGCCTTGGCCGTTTGTTATATACAGGACAGGCATTACAGGAGATGTGTCATATTGCCAACTGAATCCGTAAGTGTGTCTATAGTAGCCCTGGCCGTTTGTTATATATAGGACAGGCATTACAGGAGATGTGTCATTTTGCCAACTGAATTCGTAAGTGTGACTATAGTAGCCCTGGCCGTTTGTTATATAAAGGACAGGCATTACAGGAGATGTGTCATATTGCCAACTGAATCCGTAAGTGTGTCTATAGGCAAGTGTAACGTGTACAATTTTAATATTAAACCTATTTTATTGATAGCATTAGTGTTAACGAACTTGTCCCTAGAGCAAGACATTATATTTTACAAATTAACGCTGAATCAATGTGTCTATTATTGTATCTATGTATAATGTGTATGTTCCTATTACTCAAACTTATCTCTACCTTACAATTTAAAACTAGGGTTATTGAATACAGATAAAATTAGACCGAGAGACTAATAATTTCTACGAAGATAAAAGTAGAAAATTATTTCATTTATCACAAGTGAGAAGTGAATGTTTCATTTATCACTTCTGCAGCCTATATCAACTTACTACAACTTAGTTAAATATTATTATGATTGAGCATTTTGTGTTGTTTTTGTTTTGCCTTATTTTTCCATTAATTCTTTATTATTGACATTACAATTTCACCATTACGGATTGTAGCTGTTACAACAGTAATGAAAATATCACTCAATGACCTGGAGCTGTTATTTTATTTGTTCTTCTAAAATTTTGATTGTTATCAGGACAATTTTAATATTCACTATCACAAATAGAACCAGAGCTTAATCCTGATCCTGTATTTCAAACTTGTAACATCAAAGTTAAAATAACAGATCTTGGAAATGCAAGTTGGATGGTAAGTGATATTCTATAAAAACTGTTTTTGTTTAAATGCATTAAGGTAATATTATTTGTTTCAACTTAACGAATTTCTCTTCATATAATAAGAGTAAATTTATGAATACACTTACTGAGACATATCAGATTTAATTGCACAAAGCCGTCTTCGTAAAGATTCTATATCCTGAGAAATCATTGAGACACTGATCAAGATCGCTTATTGCAATAAAAACCACTATATCTAAATACGTTTGTCAAAAACTGACTTAAATTTTAGTTCCTACATGTTGTAAATTTCTCAAGTTCAATCGTAAACATTTTGACAATTGTCATGTACAACGAAATCCACAAAAGTTGAAAATAATATTTTTTTTTATCATAATATGTAAAATGTTCATATGTTTGTTTTATTGGAATATATGCATACGAATTGAAGTAAATTCTAATACATTGAAATAGTGTGAATAATTTAGGAGGTTCTTTAGCAAGAAAATATTTTGTTTTAAGGCAAAAACTCAACTCTCAATTAGTCAGTATTATTTCATTTTATATAAACTCTATATTTAAAATTTGTCTAAAATGATTTTTTTTGTTTTAACCTTGTTAATTATCTCAGAGGCTATTTATTTAATAAATACGGTTGATTTGGGAATCAGGTACCACAAATCAACCGTATTTATTTAAACGAAAAGGTTTTGTTTTGTTTCTTACTTAGTGAGTAATTAGGAAGTAAGTTTAAAAGCTTAGTAGCTTCAGACCAAAAACTACGTGAAAACTATTGCCACTTATGGGGTTGCCTCTATTCCAAAATGTTATTTCAATGAAAAAGCTTACTTGCTACTCATAGCTTTCCATTAAGGTTTCAGGTGTGAGATTTAAGGGTGTGGTGGTGTAAGGTAGGTTGTGTACTTCGGCAATCAGGTTTTGTCAATGAAACAACACTTTCGAAACACATCAGTAGAGTAAGTAGCTTTAGTTTTCACTAGTTTTTCAAAAACAAGTATTTATGAAATAGTTAGTGAAGTTAATATGAATAAAACAAACAACTCCAATTGCTAATATTCTGTGTAGTGGACCCAGAACATGTAGTTATCTAGTCAGTTTGCTGCAAAATTACGTGGCATAAAATTTGGTTTGTGTTGTACACCAGAAAAAGTTTGCTATATACCAGACCAATATGTAATTAAAATATTTTGACAATCATTGAGGGCTTAAACTAACAAAAGAAATTTTGCACAATCAAGGTCATATAAAAAAAATATCATTAGACAAATTTGGGAGATAAATGAAAAAAAGGGTTACATGGTAATAGACAAGAGAAAGGGGAATCAAAGAATGAAGAAGC
Organism: Prosapia bicincta; assembly: GCA_036971475.1. Taxonomy (NCBI): domain Eukaryota; kingdom Metazoa; phylum Arthropoda; class Insecta; order Hemiptera; family Cercopidae; genus Prosapia; species Prosapia bicincta. The sequence continues at coordinate 94,362 of JBAIZL010000427.1, forward strand.
AAGGGTGGAACTCTCAAGTTGATAACAGTCATGGCTTACTTGGAGCACACTTGGCAAAATATAAATATTTAACTAAATCCAAAAACCCCAGATTGCATTATGCATGTGACAATGTCTTACAATAAATTAGTAAGAACAAAGCTAGACTGGGGACAGGAAGATCATTGCAAAATATAGTGTTCTCTTATAACTTATATAAAGAAGCTTACCCATATTATATTTACCCTAGCTGGTATTTTATAATAGAGACCTTTAAAGTGATCAAGGGGAAAATGATCTATTGTACATATATTCACATTCCTTAACTTACTTCAACGAAAGTGCCTAGAAATAAGTACTAATTACTAAAAATTTGAAGCAACCCTTTACACTTGTGATAAATTTTAGTTATTTCCTACTAGGTTCGTTCTGCGTTCGTTTCACACTTTTGCATTTATTCATAGAATATATTCTTGTACTGTTAAATACAGTGGTTGATATAATTATAACTCCTGATATTACGATGATCTGTACCGTGTACAGCACAGCTAAGTTTTCTCCTAAATAGTTTTCTTGTAATGATTTTGATAACTATTTAGGATTGAAACTGATAATTATTCCATATTGTGTGTTTATACTACTACTGTTTATGTGTTATTATGTGTGATGTAACACCACTAAACAATATGAAAAAACCTTGAAATAGAAATGAAAAAGTTAATCGTTATAAAAACTGCGTAATTTTCCTTGTGCCTGTTTATGTAAGAAAATGTTTCTTGCCAAAGCAGAAGAGAGATTTCCCTGTGTCCCCCAACATGATTTCATAATGTAAATTTCTTTGTAGATTTGTAGTTATCGAATTTTAGCTGTTATGACCCATATATGATATAGTAGTCCCTATTTAGCTCCTATCATTTTAATTCAGGAAACAAACGTCAAAACCAACTGGAAGTTATATTTCAAGAGGCGGTACGAAGTTATTTTTAAAGATAATGAGTAATTAATGACTTACATTACAGACATTACAAAAATAAAAATTTATAACAATTTAAATAAATTTTTTGTACACTAGTTTTCATTTTGTTTGCAACACTAATGTCAATGTTCAGTAGGCCTATGGATATTCTGGTCTGCAAAGGCTCGAAAAGCATTGGTTTTAGGTAAAAGCAAGCCTACATATCCTTAGGTAGGATAGAAACGGTAGCATTAACCTGCCATGGTAGGGTCGTTATATGGAATATTCAAAAAAATGAAAAGAACTAAATATGCGTACACAGAGAATCTTAAAAAAGATGAGTATGGATCAAATTTTGACAGATAAGAAGGTAGGCTATGACGTCAGAGCATTGTGACAGGCGAAAAATCATATAAATTTAGGCGTACGTGGATCTTTTAAAATAATTGCACTACATAAATGAGTTTACCTCTGAGCTTAACAAAGAGGTCGCTTAGTTTTTTAAGGGACTGATGATCCTTTAAAACCTTATTTATTAAACCTGATTTCTATCACACTTTTTCCCGGCTTTGGACTGACAAAATGATAAAGATATCACTTTGGCGGTTTAAAATCACATTTTAACCTTGACATTTTTTGTTTTTTATGTTTTTCATAAAAAAATTTCATAGCTTTACAGAATTATTTAATTTTAATCTACATTTCAACTTGACTATTTTATTTGATTTTATCATCTGATTTCTTTGGTCTAATCTAATCCATTGTTTGAAATGTAGGAAAGAGATCTTAAGCAAGACATAATGCTTCCAGTTTCTAAGCCTTTTTGTACTGTTTTTCTAGACAGTTTAAAGCAATATATTTTGTTCATCTTTTCTTTTCCACTAAGTGTAACTCCATTCTCATGTGCATATGAATCGTAGTTTCATCCTTTTTTTTCAAACAATTAACGACGTCTTTTACTCTTGGTTTAGGGTGCAAAAGGGTGTAGTTGAGGGCCAGCCTTCTACAGGTTATGTTGTTCGATGTTTTCTTTGGTGTTATGATGACAAGGACTCCAACCACACATTATAACTTTGAATCGTCACCAGATTTTTAGTCATCACCAGAACTGGCGTAAACGAAGAGGGCGAAGACGATGGGGACGAAGAGAAAGCACCCTGAAGATTGAAGGTGCAAACAAAGATACGTACTCATGAAGACCCCCTACAAAGCATAAGTGACGTCACGCAGTTCACTGCTGATTCTTGAACTATTGTACTGTAAAGGACTGTATGCAACGGGATAAGGTAACGTAACAGTGGGAAGTTTCTTTGTTAGACTTTAGGGAAAAAGAGAATAATATGAACTAGGGTAACTTTCGTGGAAAAATATTAGGTTTTACTTTATTTATGCTTGGATAATGTCTGCTTTATTTATATTTGCCAAATGTGTGGTGTAGTGATTTAGTTTATTAGAAGTAAATAGTGTATCATATTATTTCTAAAGTCAACAGCTTCTCTCATTGAAAGGTATGTAATCCTATTGCACTGTATGAACTAAAATTATTACAGTATTTATGATTTTAAATAATGCCATTTATATGTTGCGGAAAGAGTCCAATGTGGATAATAATTTCGGTTGCTTGCGGTTCCGCTTTAAACACGTCTAACTCTAGATATCCTCTGAGGTGACATCGAGAGATTGGTTTGCACGTTCTATTCACTTATCAAAGTTACCACCAACCTTCGTCAAGTACTATTCTTCATGTACTCATATTTCGCAGCACTCATTATTCGTGCCACCGTTGTATCAAGCGTTTATAGTCGCTGACCTAAAGAAGTAGCCATCTTTTAGAAGCCCTTAAAAGACGAAGAATAAAGATGGGTGGATGGGGGTATCTAGGATTAGAGATATAAAGGAGGTTCTGGCATTGCATGTACTCGACGGCGTGCCTGAAGTGGACCTAAAGAGTTATCCATCTTTTACAGTTTCTTAAAGAAGAGGAGTAGGTAAGAGTGGTTGGGATTGTATAGGACCAAGGATATAGGGAAATTTCTTGCATTACATGCGTAAGATGGCACGCCTGAAGTGAACCTAAAGAGTTATCCATCCTTTACAGCTTTTTAAAGATGACAAATAAGTTAGAGTGGTTGGTATTATATAGGACTAAGGATATAAAGTAATTTCTGGCATTTCGTGGGCAAGATGTCGTGCCTCGTGTCTGGTATAGTGTGCTGACATCCATTTCTCAGTATACTTTAGCATAGACCACATTTAGGCATCGATAAATAGTTGCAGTTTATGACTAGGGTATTTGGAAACAAGGAGATCTAAACTGTTCATAACTGCTTGAAATTAAATCTGCAGTGTTCTGGTTGGAACGCAGAAACTCAACACAAATAATAAAATTAGGGATAAATGCTAACCTTGTGCAGGACCTGTTGTATTTTTAAAGTTAAACGCTTCATTAAGAATTTGGTCATTGTTCTAAAGAACTTTATCAGCCATTGTACTTTTTATATATCATATATTTATTTCAAGGTAATTGAAACAATACCTAATTGTTCTGTAAATATCATCCGTGAAAAGTGTTTCGAATTGATCCATTATATCAGAATAATAGAATGATTAGGTCATTTATAATTAATAGAGCCTTGAAATATTTAATTACATATAGCTAAGTGAAGCCAATTTCCGTGTTTAAAACTAAGTAATTATTTCTGTACATAATTATATTTCTGACAAAACAATTATACCTGGTTATGTAAAAAGTCTAAGGTAATCGAAAAAATAAGACTTGTTAAATGCTTAAAAATATTACGACCTAAAGCTTAAAATAATGAATATAGACAAAATTAACTACATAATAAGTATACAACTTTTTAAAATTCTTTTTTTTACAAAACATAGCACTGTATTAGTATATTTTAAAACATATCTGTGAATGTATCAATTTAGAGTGGATCTCGTTAAAAAATATTGTTACACTCACGCCCTCGACGGTTTTGGCTGCACTATTTTAAAAGTGACACTTTATATGTTAATTTACCAAATTTATAAACAACTAATAATTGACAATGATTATGGAACTGGAATCCAAATGTATAATAGTGTATTATTTTTACCGAAAATACTTGCAATCAAAGCAATCAGGTATATTATTGTATTGTTTGTAATTTTTAGCCCTTAAACGTAAATTTTGCAAAATCCTTTCTTACTATTTGTCTACGTTATAAACGGAATATTCCCTGAAAATTTAACCCACTACTCTTTGTATAAAACCTGCCACTGTAAAGGAAGCCAACACCAAATCCGAAGCACTAACTACACGTCGTATGATAAGTCATCCCACTTCTTACGAATATTGCAAATGGATAAAGTCTCATCACCCAGCGGGGGAGGGGTAACCAGGGGAAAGCCTGGACAACGAAGGTGGATTTAGCGTGCTTTGGGAAGTCAAGCTGCTCAGATTTTAAATATTACAAAAAGAGTAAGACAATGAGTATGCACTCCTAATTATATTAGAGGTGGGATATAACTGCTAAGATGTAACTTTGGGAGTTTCACGAATCTTTTGGGAGTTGTACTTTTTTGTACTTTTTGGGAGTGTTTTTTTTTCTTTATTTTAACATCGTTTTGTTTTGCGTTTTCTAAGTAATAAATTCAGTAAGTAAGAGAAAATAATACTCGTTACGTATAAAGTTGAAGTAGAACAGTAATTAAATTTCAAGTTACCAAAATTAATTTTAAATGCTGTAAATCGTCGGGTTGAGAAAGTTTTAAAAAAATTTAAATTCTAAAATTTAGGATTAAAGTCAGAAAATAATAGGCATTATTAAGAAGAAATTTAGAGAAAGTGAAACATTTTATTTGAAATAAATAACAACCTATAAAATTTAAAAGTTGAATTTGCGGCAACGCGTATAACTGTCAAACCAAGAGTAAAGGTAGAGGGGCGACAACCAACTCAAGCCAATGCTGGGAAATGAACGCCACTAAAATTTCTTTTAAAACAAAATTTAATGGAAATTTCATGTTTTGAATGTAGTTTCTTTATCTTGTACGATAAATATAACATGAAGGAAAATGCGACGACATGTTGAAATACTTCATAGAACCTAAATGGCGGGAATGGAAGAGTCAGATGTAAATAAATGCTAAGAAATAATATCAAAATTGTGAAAAGTATCTAAACCTTAAATAAAAATCATTTTAAACAATACTAAACTTATTTGATAAATACAATTATTATATTAATAAGTTGTTAATAGAAAATAAGGAAAGTGTTAAATTAGTTACAAATAAACAGGTCAGGAATAAACAATATATAAAGTGGTACAGAAATACCAGGTAGCCAAAATGAGTCGTTTTAAAATAATTGTTAATAAATTTGGAATGAAATAGATTGAGTATTAACTTGATCTGTTTTCAAAAGTTGTTCATCGTTCAGGTTAAAGACAGAAAGTTACAAAAATTGAGGAAAAAATTAAAAATAATTTTGCTAGACATTTTGGTAATTATCTAGGACAATAAATGTTTAAAAATAAATAAAAACATACACAAAACTCACAAATTAATCATTTATTTCTCATACGCGTTTCAATTACCAAGTCATCATCATCAGTGAGTGTTACTTTATGTAGTAAATTAGGCTCAATTGACTTGAGTGCCATATTTAAACAAATATTCTTTGAGCGTAGCTTGTGAGGTTATGTTAAAAATAAATAAAAACATACACAAAACTCACAAATTAATCATTTATTTCTCATACGTGTTTCAATGACCAAGTCATCATCATCAGTGAGTGTTACTACTCAACGTATAACTACGCAGAAAATAAATGTTTGTTTACTCGGAGGTTACTTAATAATAAGTTTAACCTTTTGAAAGAAAATAGCGTTGTACATTCTAAGTCATCAACCATTTCAACTGAAATTGTTATTAGAAATATTTTTTTTAATTACAGAATTAGGTTATGTATTAACAATATATTAAGAAAGAAAAGTAAGATGTTTAAAATTAAATATTTGATGTTTTTAAAATTTCTATATGCGTGATTTTGTGATTTAATTTTGATTTTTAAGTATGTTTTTTAAAATTTTTAAATATGTTTATTATTATGATTATATTTTAAATTTCGAGTATGTATTATTTTCAATTTAGCTTTGATTTCTAAATATTTTTGTTTTACTGGGTAATGTTTGCGTTTTCAGGGTATGAAGTTATGGGTTTAAATATATACTTTTAAATTATTAATATTTGTTCAAATAAGTATTTTTTAAAGGGTTGAAAGAAAAAACATAGAGTTTTTTAAAGTTAATATTGAGTTTATTTGGTTAAAGTGTTGAACTAGGGAATTTGAGAAACGGGTTTAATTTTTTAAGAAAATTTTTACTTTGGGTAGAACAAGAAATGAATAAAATTATAAATTTAATAATAAGTTTTTAAACTTGCACTTTTTAAACTGTGCTTGTTACATATTTTTTTTGAGAAAATAAAAAAATTGATAACTTGCGAATTGAGTTCAAATTTCATTTTATAAGGCTACTTTCTTCGAAAATCCTAAGATAAAACCCAAAGGGTTAAATGTAAGAGAGGTAGGTTTTTTAAATACAGTGACTGTTTCTCTGACAGAAATTGCCAAGCATTATCACAGGTTCTGGGTTAGGTCAGAAAGGCTTTCACAAAATTTTACCGGGGTCGGAAGACTGGCTGCTGTAGCAACATAAAACACACAAGCTTGCGCGCACACGCACACACGAAAGAACACACATGAACCCGCACACACACACACACACACACTCACACACGCGCACACACACACACACACACACACACACACACAAACGTGAACATACGCGCACACACGGGTATACACTATCAGAAAATCTATTTCTATATTACTGTGAAACTTCACTTATTTTATATTGGTAAGTCTTTAGGTTATCCAGTAAAACATCGGATTTATACACTCTTCGTGTTAAATATCTTCTGTGATCATCGTTCTATTCGGACGTTTACTTTCATACACTCTGTTAATCTTAGGCTTAAATTCAGAGGCAAGTTAAATATTATCCAACTGTACCCAGGCTATCACAACCTTAATTGAGACGCTCTTTACTTACATGGAAAATGATAAAGCTATACTCATTTGTTATTCTCAAAACCCACATTTGCCAACTGTCATTAGTACAATCTCCACATCTTTATTTTGGAAAAATTTTCCAACATCTTCAAAATTTAGTGGTACAAAATACTTACATTTACCACTTCATGTTTTTCAGTGAAAGACTTACTAGTTACTTGAGGTTTATAACATACAGTTACATTTATACAACAAATATAGTAAATTTGGCTTACCATGTACACATATATAGTAATTTACAGACCGAGATATAACACGGCGTTTCTAGGTAACTTAGCGTCAGTCTCGGCGTTATGTAGGCAATTTAGTGTCTGTGGTGTAGTGATACTACTAACCTGTGACTGAAAAAGAATAACTAAACCAAGCTAAGATATAGAGCTACGACATGATATTACTGCAATTATCTGCTAAGTACAAATGTAAATAAAGATGAAGTAACGCTGGTCTGAGTAAAAAGTTATGTTTCAACTTAGTTGTCAAGACAGATGTCTTGACGTGTTCAATTTTATTATGCCATTTCCCATTAAATATTAAATTTGCCGATTTGATTCAAAAACATTAAGCAAAACGTTTTTGTCACACCAACAAATGAAGTTATTTTAGACACTAATTTTGCATTTAAAACCATTTCAACATAAGTAATAATATAAAGTATATTTAAATTTATGTAGGTTTTAAAACCTTTTACAATTTTAGAAACTCTCACAAAATTAGTAATAAATAAACATTTGTGTTTAGTACAAAACATAACCTTTTCCAATTATTCTGATTTTCAACTTTTCCAATAGATTTGAATAACTGCAACAATATTTAAATTCTCACATCTCTGGTTTTGTACGTTTCCTATCTGTAGGCAGCTCACAGATCTGCTATTTTAAATTTATCTAGGATTGCATTTCATTGGTGTTATAATATATCGAATGTTATTTAATTTTGTTTTAATGGTAAACAGTTTCACCTGGGTAATTAAAATTCTTCAGGTACTCGAAAAAATAAGACTGGTTTACGACAACCCAAACATTTAAAAGTTTTGAAAATAGAGAAATATCACTTTATAATAAGTATAAAACTTGTTAAAATCGTTTTAAAAAAATTTATGTGTTATAATTTCTTAGAACATAGCTGTTAAAGTATCACTTTAGGATGGATTTCGATAATAAAAATATTAATACACTAGGGCCTTTTTAAAAATATCACTTTATATGTTAATTTAAACAATTTTAAAATAATTGACATTGATAAGGATTTTGAAACGGGAGTACAAAGTTATAATAGCGTATTATATAACCGACAATAAATGCAATTGTATAGAGATGGTTCAAGCAATCCCTCAGATTTACAACTTTTAGCCTTTAAAGTCATTATCCTGTGTATGCAAAATCTTTTCTTAAAGTACGTCTATGTTACGAACGAAATATAAATGAAAATTTCACCCCTCTATCTCTTATATATATATATATATATATACACGTTGAAACAAACTAGGTTATTATTTTATACTAAAGAATTTAAAAAGGTTCTGAATTTACGGTTTTTAAAGTTCTGTTGGCTAATTTTAATGAAATAAAAAAAAACAGTACTATCAATTTGTAAAATGTATCAGTTTTATTGTTTAATTCCAAGCTTTCATCATCTCATTCTTCCTTATCCTTAAGTAATACATCATTAATGTCTTCTTTAAATTCTTCATTATTCCTAACTAATTTATCATTACTTTCCTCAATTTTTTCTTTGATATCGTTATCCTCATTATTTATTTTTAATAATTTACTATTTGATGTTTTCTTTAAATCTTGTGTAGTTTGATCAATATATGGACTTTAGAATTTAATTAACTGTAGATATCTATTCCAGTTACACTAGCCCCTATATTCGTCTCTGTCCCCACACTCAAATGTTGTTATTCTACTGGCGAATTTGTCCCTACATCCTCTATCTTTTTCACTAAGTTTGCTGTGTTCCTTGTTTGCCCTAATTGTTTAATTTGGTTATTATCCTCCATTTTATTTGATTTTTTAAAACTTCTCCTACTCGGAATACAGTTTCCAACTCGCTCTTTGACATTTTGATTCCTATACCTAATTATTTTCTATGATTTAAAGTCACATCTCTAATAAAATTCACTACAGACTTATTTACGTTCACAGCTTTTCATTAAATTACCTTACTTAACATTCTAACTTGAGGCAACAGATTGATAAATTTATTTAATAATTTATGATTAACTTTTTAAAATTTATTTATTTTTATTCACCACATTCTATTTAACACTGGCTACACGACGCCAAATTATATAACCTAAGTTATTTAAAATATACCTTTTCTTTTAGGACATATATTTAATTACCTTAACAATCTTTTGTCTCACCTTCAGGATTCTAATTAATTAACTCAATTAATATCAATTTTAAAATAACTTGCATTTAGTCTTGATACTTAGTTAACACACATTATACCCATTGTTCTTAATACAATTTGTGACAATTATTTCAGATCGATTCCTTAATTAATATTTCAATTGCAAAAAAAACAATGTTGGACTCTTGAGGCTTTAGGTTATTACAATAAAGTTTAAAATGACAGTGTTAATTTCTCTTTCTCTGGGGTCGATGTTATGGATCTTTTTTGTAAATTAGAACATAGTGAAAAAACTAGATTATTATTTTATACTAAAGAATTTAAAATTGCTCTGAATTTACTATTTTTTTAGTTCTATTGGCGAATTTTAATGAAATAAAAAAGAGTACTTATTGTTTGTCGATTCCTTGGATCTTGACCGTTGATACTGCTTCGATGCACTTTCACATAACTCTTTTAATTTTCCTGCTTCTTTATTAATTTACTTACGTCGCAATTTTACCTTTTAAATTATACAAATACAAAAAATTACATATCCCTTAATTTTACTAAAACATTTTACCACTAATTAACATTACTGACACTTGGTCCCCCAATAATACATATGCCCTCTTCTGACTTTCATCCAAGACTTCTCGATCACTTTCATTTTCAACCCCGCGTTATCTCTCCCCCCTTACCTACTTTCAGTTAATTTGGTTATTCCCATAACCATGTACAAAGACCTTGCCGCAACGGTACATTATTATAACCCAGGTAATTTGGGAGGTCCAATATTAAAATAGTTGAACCCTTCTTCTGGTAAAGTTCCCCAGTCCCTTTATGACTACTTCGCAATAGAACAATGGTTAACCGGGTCCGTAATTTTAGGAACTATCTTTATCGCTTTGGCTTAATATTTCTTCCGACTATTTTTCTTTTTGGAAATGAGCTGATTTTATTCTTTAGCTCTTTTATATATATATATATATATATATATATATATATATATATATATATATATAATTTTAGGTATACAGTTTGAAGAAGACAAAATATAAAGGATATAGCCTATTAATAAATAGGCTCATATACAAAATAAAAAGAGGTTTGAATAAAAAGTATATCATACAGTATATAATAAAGTAGATTCACTATAATTCGAGGTAGATGGGACCTAGACCCCCTCCGATTACAAGGAAATAACTTCCTGTACATTAGAAAAAACAGAAATTTTGATGAATCCCAATACTAGAATTAGGAATGCACAAAATACGTTTATGGAACTTTATTTATTACAATTCTTTCATAAACTCATGTGGCTTTGAAGTACATTGTTCATCACAGCTGCTAAATGTTTTTGAAAAATGTTGTCATGTGTCTTCTGCGCTTGCTTATCAGATCGTCTTCGTGCTAAGGTGTCTCATCAGCAGCACATCTGTTAGTGTGGTGTCTGTTGTTTCATAGAGCGCAGTGCAGTTTCCAAGGCGATGTTCCTTCACCCTTTATATACTGTCTCGGTAGAACCTTCATCTTCTTCCTCGTCATCACTGCCTTCAGTAGTTTCTTGTACCAACCATAAATTCTGTTATCTCAAACTGTCCACATCGGAATTTTCACAACCTGAAAGTTTGTTGATAAAAAGAAATCTGTTTCTTTTTGTGGATCAATAACAAACTCAACAGTTCCATTATGACTCAGTTTCCACGACTTTCTTGATGTCTCTTTTTTTCTATTTCTCCATGATTTGCCTACCCAGTACACAGCTCCTTTAGCAGATTTTTTTTTTACAAACTTTACAATGCTTTCTTCCTCTTCAGTCGCTTCCAAGAAAGATTGTAAAAGGTAACGTCTGTATTTTCTCCATACATTTCACGCGGATCCAGCCACTGGGTTAGGCCTATAACATAAAGCGCGAATATCATTAGAGCACAGTTAATCGGGGTGCATTGTCTAACAGTAAAATAACCTTCCGAGGAAAATTCTGTACTTTTAAAAACTCTTTATTTTCAGGCACAAACTCATTAAAATACTCTCTTTGAATAAAACTTGATGTAATCTTGAATAATCTATGTGAATGAAATCACTGATTAAACTATAATTAAAAATTAACCTAACTAAGTGAATAGGGCTTACTTGCTGACTCGTTTCGAAACAATTGTTCCTTTTACGAAGGAAAGCCTCTACTCACCCGCGCATCATAATAATATAAATGAATTAACATTAAAAAAAATGACTAAAATATAACCTACATCCCAAAAAATATATATCCAAAATTACATGTCTAACCTCCTTTTGGACACTGGATTAGCAATTCAAAACACAGCTCCTACACAATATGTATATACTCTAAACAGGGGCTTGTAGGGGTATATGCCCATATTCTCATTAAAACGAATTGTAATCTTTTTTATCGTAATATAATTTATTAATACAAATTAAATTTAATATAATTCAAATTATTCATATCAAAATTTCCTTATAAATTATTTATTTTGTAAATGCGTTTTTAATTTGATTTTTTAGACCAACCGTATTTTCAATACTGATTTTTAATCCATCCTCAGATTTTACTCGACTTAGCGCAACAAAAGGTTGACCATATGTAAAAACAGGTTTGGTCAATTGAAGCCCTGCTCTTAAGAATGTTTGATTCTGAGCCTTATTTATAGTTATTGAAAATGCAAGTCTCAAAGGAAATTGGGCCCTTTTCATTCGAAATGGCATGATAGGATCTGTTAATAATAATTTAATTCTTGGTATAAATATGATGTTTCTTTTTCCAGGACCAGTGGTTATTTCTAACTTAATACAGTTGTCAAACATATCTTGTACGATAAGACGTACTCCATTAATTAAACCTGATCCCAAGTTCATATTTCTAATTAACATAACGATTGTGCTATCTTTGAAAGTTAGTTTATGTAGGGGCATTACTGTTGGTGTAATAGAGTTTATGTACTCAATAGAAATGTTCAAACGTTCGTCTGAATCATCGGTAATGATTTAATCAAGGCTGTAGTAATATTTTGAATCTCCCTTAAGTTTACCCAATACTTAATTATTTATTACACAACACTGATCATTTAATGGGCATAATATCACATTTTGAGGAACATTTTTTACATTATTTAGATTGAGTGGTTTGTCAAACACAAAATTTGTCAGTGAATCATTTCTAATAATTAATTGTTCCAGGATATCAACGGCATCCTTGTGTTTGTCACTTTTCAAAGTGCCATTTTCTAACTGTAAACGCCAGTTGCAAAATTCGGCTTCTTCATTGTTCACACGTATGTTTTTGGTTAACTGTAGAAATGTTAACGCATTCCAGATTCTGCTTTTATTTGCACACGCCTCTAAAATTAAATCTTTTCCTTGTATAGGCAAAACAGGCAAGACTTGTCGGAAACCTCCTCCGAATAATATCGTTCCTCCAAATGAAGTGTTTCCATAAATTGGGTCAACATATTTCAATAAATCTTTCAATAAACTATTATACAATTTAACGCCAGATACTGCATTCAAACCTTTGTCTACGACTAATTTTTGATTATACATTGTAGCACCTTTTGCAGTCTGGTAATTTATGTTGTATACATAAGTAGCAATATTATCATTTTTTGGAACTGCGGGACCAATGTTTCCACACCAAACCGTTTTCTCTGAGAATTATATATATATTTTGTAAAGCAATGTCTTCAGATTCCTCAACATCGATTTCTAGCATGTCCTCAATTATGCATCTTTAAAATTCATCAATATTGTTTAAGGAGATATTGGTTCACAAAAGCAGCATATGAAAGTAAACAGCTCCCTTACTTGTCTAGGAATATGTGTATTTTGTTACTCTTCCATGCAACGTTGCCTTTCGTTATCATCTTTTAAAATACCCCTTGCTAATGCAGCCTCTTTGAAGGAGTTTAATTGAATATTATTAAAGCGTCGTAGATCTGTGAATGATGTTACGCCTTTTAAGTGTAGTAGTAACAATTGTAGGAAAAAGCAATTCTTAAAAGCAGACAAAGGTAATTCCATCGTAATAATGCACCAACAGGACGTCAACAAGAAAGTAAACAGCTTCATAACTGAAAACAAAATAACCGAATTCCGATCAGACTCCACACCTAATTTTCAAACAGAAATTAAAAATCTTCTAAATAAATGCACCGAAATCATACACCGATAAATGCACCTATAAGTGAACAAAAGATATATTACAAACAAATAAAACTCCAAGCCCCCACACTAAATGCTTTACCTAAAAACCACAAAGAATACACATCCATCCGTCCACTAATCAAACACACACATGCACCATCACATTAGCTAGCCAAATACATAGACAAACCTATCAGAAACAACATAAACTTTCACAATCACACATCCATACACAATAACGTACACCTTATATACAAAATTCAAGACATCCACATACCATACAAATCCACCATTGCCTCATTTGACATAAAAAAACCTTTACACTATTGTGCCAATAGAACAAACACTCCACATACTACAAAATATGCTCACAGCAAACAACACTCCACATAAACTCACACATGAAATGATCACACTCACCAAACTCATCACATTGCAAAACTACTTCACATACCAACACAATTACTACACACAGAAAGATGACCTTCCTATTGTGTCCCCCATCTCAGGCATCCTAGCAGAAATATTCCTACACCATATCGAACAACAATACATTCTACAGAATAATAATCACAAACATTAAATAATTTATTACCATAGATATGTAGTTGACATTTTAATATTATACAACGGCAACAAACGGCAAATCAAAAAAAACTACACAAATACATTAATACCTTACACCAAAACCTCACATTTACCCTCGAATTAGAAGAAAACAATAAAATATACTTTCTAGACCTTACCATCACCAAACACAACACCAGACATAATATCAAAATATACAGAAAACCAACAACTACCGATATTGTCATACATAATCTACATCTAATCACCCCATACAACACAAACACGCTGCATTTAATCATAAGTTACACCGCCTAATCAATATACCAATGCTACAGAAAGACTACGACGACGAACTTAATACCATATAATACGTCGCTCAGCAAAACGGCTACCAACACACACTCATAGACAACATACTCAGTGTAACAGTTGAGCCCTTTTTCCTGGGGTAAGTATTTATCAGGGCTTTATTAAAAATGTTTGTTAATTACTAATTTACAAATTAATTAATCTTACTTACCAGGGGCTCCTAGTTCTCCATTTCAGCCAGGCAAAATAATGTCTTTCTGTAAACGATCTTCTGATATCTTCGGCAGGTAGAACTAGGTTTCTTGGAAATGAAAATATAAAGTTTGTAACGTTCTAGGTTACTTGTGAAATAAGAATTTAAATTTTTTTTTTTTTAAATACCAAGTCATACAATTTAATAATCAGTGACAAATTACAGTAGAACAAAAGACAGCAATTTGTCGATTAATTATCTTTCAATTACTCCTGATTATTCCCTACATTTTAATTACTTATTATCCTTTAAAATTATATTTATCGAGAAGATAGTAACTCAGGTTTTCCAATTTTAGAAAAAGAATATTCAAGGGACAATTTCTACCGTTCATGTGTTAAATGTTAATCATTTAAAATTCAACTTAGTTAACATTAAAATACATTTTCTTTATTATCATCTAAAACGTACCTGGTTGTGCACATCACTTGTGAAACACTTTAAACACATCATTAATTATGGCAGCATTATTATGCCTGGCTGAAACGGAGAACTAGGAGCCCCTGGTAAGTAAGGTTAATTAATTTGTTAATTAGGAATTAACACACATTTTTAATAAAGCCCTGGTAAATACTTACCCCAGGAAAAAGGGCTCAACTGTTACATCAGGAAAATTAAACATAAACACCATCAAACGGCCATGCAGACAAACCACACAAAAAACCAAAAATACATATCCCTCACCTACCACAACAAAAAAAACCTCCACATTCAGAAAAGTCCATTACCAAATATCCAACAAAACAACAAACACTTTAAGACAGCACATAAAAGCTTTTCAAAAAAAAACTGACAAATACAAACCATCAGGTATTTACAAATTAACTTGTAACGACTGTCACAACTTTTACATCGGCCAAACCGGCAGGTGATTCTACACAAGCTTCGAAGAACACATAACCCCAAAAAAACAAACAAACCCTAAATCCAGATACGCAACACCTAAAACACCCAACACACACAAACACCGACATACACACTAATTTAAATGTTCGACAAACATTAACACAAAGTAAAAAACTAACAACCTTAGAAAAATATGAAATCTGCAAACACTACGCTTCAGATAAAAAAACCTAATAAATGATCACACCCACTTTGAAGCCAACAGCCTTTTCTATTATAAGACACATAAATCAAACAAACCACCCCATTCCACAGTCATAAAACTATTTCCGTTAAAGCCTTTACAAATAACCGATGCCGCCAGTTCAGGGTTAGCTTCGTAAAAGGAACGAAAGTTTTGAAACGCGTCAACAAGTAAGCAATTACGTATTTACTTAGTTAATTATTTTAAAAATTAGTTTAATTGTAGGTAAAATCTATTTTGATCATTTGGTGATACATTAAACATTCCTCCTATTGCTCTAGAGCCACCTCTTTGTCTCAGAATCCATCTGTTATAACTAAATATATAGTTTTGTGGGACTTCTACATAAAGATACTCCCAAGCATTTAAATCTCGGTTGTTCAAGTCAAACCACGCTGTTAAAGTAGTTTGTTTTAATTTCTGAAGCGTTTAGTGCTTTCTCTTCATTTTCGGTATGGAAGAAGTCATGGTGAAATTCTTCTTCATGGACTGCTGACTGAATAACCGTGTGTGATTTCTCACGCATTTCGTTGGAATGGAGACGCCATATACTCTCATGGGAACTCACATAGCCACTAGCAGTTTCGTCATATGTTGTAGGGCCACTTTCATCTGTTTTGAACAAATTGCATTCATGCTAAATCATAACCTTTGTATACATATTTTAATAAATATTTTACAAAGGGGACACTTGAACAAATTTCCACATTGATGTGAGCGCCATACTTAAGTAATAACTATGGATTAAAGGGGACAACATCTCATTTGTCTACTTGGTAAATCTTTTGGGCATTATTTCCTTTTTTCCTCATATAGTGTGGATATCCATTATAGTTCTCTATATTTTCATTTAAGACCTCACAGGGATATTTCTGGAACATTTTCCATCACGCAAGCATGGTGAATTGGGTTTCTTTGCACCACATGGTCCATGAATCATATTACGGACCACGATTTCATGAAGCCGAGGAAATACGGTTGTATCAGAAATCTCAGCACTAACACATTGATCAATATCCGTTGAATCCTGTAATTTAGACTTGTTATCGAGGATAAGAAGCATGTGACAATTAGGCAAGCCTCGCTTTTGGAATTCAATTCTTTTTTTGATGGTTTTCACATCTTCATGAAGAATTAATTTTCACAAGTTTGTTTTCGTTTAAGTATTAAATATATAAACTTGTATATTTGATTTTGCATATTATAAAAATAAATTGTGGGGACCCGACTTCATAAACGTATAACCTGTTCAAATTATTTCGAAAAATCACACAATACAATTCATAACTCTGTTTTTGTATGTTATCAGTTACTTTTTTGAAATAGTATCTTTTACAAATGTAACATATGTTCAGTGTAATTTTATTTTATTTCTCATAAAGATTATTTCATACTTCTGCCCAAACTAAATTATTTTTCTTCCGTAAAAGTTTTTAATTGCTATTTAAAAGTTAAACTACATATTTGTAATAAAAGTAACATTGCAGTAAACAGTATTTAGACTAATTTGTTCACAATCATGGACATAATTCAAGTGTTTTTATTATAGATGAGAATTACATAGATATAATAAAAGTAACATTGCAGTAAACAATATTTAGACCAATTTGTTCACAATCAGGGACATAATTCAAGTGCCTTTCATTATAGACGGGATTTCCATAATTGTAATAAAAGTAACATTGCATTAAACAATATATAGACCAATTTGTTCACAATCATGGACATAATTCAAGTTCTTTTTCTTGTAGATGGGAAAACCAAAACAGACAACTTTCTTCTGTCTGTTTTACGTTGAAACCCATTTTGTTTTTTTTTCAGATGTAGTTCATGTTTATCTTCACCACTGTAATACTTCTGATGGTCTGTTTGCTCTGTTGGCAAAAAGAATGAAGCCCGCCTCAGGCCGAACACAAAATGTAATCGAATATACACAAATATTTCTAAAAGAAGTGAAATTGTGTATAAAAAAGAATTTTACATATTGTGTAATTCAAAATGAAAACTTATTTAATTTTTGCACACAAATATCAATAAAATGGAAATTTTTTAATTGTGAATGAAAAATAAAAAAAATGGAACCATACAAGAAACAATTCTTTTAGATCTCAAATGAATACAGTATTTTTAATTTATAATGGTAATGTTAATATCAGAATATCATTTCTTGTGGAAAACATTATTACAATTTCAAACAAAAATAATTACATTTTTATTGTTTCTATTAAATGTATCTGAAAATATTAATGGCTGATAAAATGTTTTTACTATTTACTACAACTAAATATTATATTTTTTCTAAACAATCAAAAATGAAATGAACACTTACATTTTTATAGGAGATTATAGTTCTACCTACAAATGAATTCCTATGTATATAACCAAGTGCATGATCACTATTGATGAATAAAGTAGTTTCAGCTATTATCAAAATAAAATATAGAGATATCATTGAATGGCCAGTATAACTGATTTGTTATACCCCCGAATTAGAAGAAACAATTAAATAAACTTTCTAGACGTTACCATCACCAAACACAACAGCAGACACAACTTAACAGACACGACAAAATATACATAAAACCAACAACTACCGATATTGTCATACATAATACATCTAATCACACCACGCAACATAAACACACTGCATTTTTTTCATATGTTACACCGCCTAATCAATATACCTATGCTAAAGAAAGGCAACGACGAAGAACTCAATACCATTAAATACATCGCTCAACGAAACGGCTAACCACATACACTCATAGACAACATACTCAGGAAAATTAAACATAAACACCATCAAACGACCACGCAGACAAACCACACAAAAAACAACAAATACATATCCCTCACCTGCAACAACAAAAACATACACAAAATAGCCTCCATATTCAAAACACTTCATTACCAAATGTCCTACAAAACAACAAACACTTCAAGACAGTGCATACAACCTTTCCAAAAACAAACTGATAAATACAAACTATCAGGTATTTACAAACTAACATGTAACGATTGTCCCCGCTATTACATCGGCCTTAACCAGCAGGTCATTTAAACAAGCTTCGAAGAACACACTACCAAAAGAAAACTAACAAAAATCAATATCCACCTACACAAAACACCCAAAAAACACGCAACACTCACAAACACACGGTTATATATACTAATTTAAATGTTCTAAACACATTACAAGAAAGTAAAAAACTAACAACCTTAGAAAATACGAGATATACAAACACTACACAACAGATAAAGAAAACATATTAACTGATCACCCACATTTTAAAGCCAACAGCCTTTTCCATTACATGACGCACAACCAAAATAACCCACCCCATTCCACATTCATAAATCTATCCCGTTACAGCCTTTATAAGTAACCGATGCCTCCAGTAGAGGATTAGCTTCTTAGAAGGTACGAATGTTTTGAAACGCATCAGCAAGTAAGCACTTACATATTCACTTAGTTAAGGACTTTTTAAATATAACTTAAACAATGTTATAAGTAGTTATTGTTATAACTTTCAGCTATTTTCCTCCTTTCGTAAATGGAAAATGGATTAGAACTTTGTTCTTTTCACTAAATTTTACAAAGTGCAACGTACTAGCCCTTTTTCCTGGGTAAATTTTATTTAAAATGTGATTTAACTTACTACCAAAATATTTAATTTTACTTACCAGGGGTTACTTGAAAAAAAACTTTATTACATACTGACGAGTATTTTTAAGGAGGGCTGCACAATTTACCTAATTAACACATGAATGGCATTAATCATAAGAATTCGTTAGCAGTAATTATCATTCAACTTTTAATTAATATTTTTTTAGAAAACTAGCAGAGTATGATACTTACATTTTAGAAAACATCAAAAACTAGCAGAGTATCGCATTTGTAACGTGCTTCGGGGAATTTTTATGTTTATTTGAAATGTGATTTAACTTACTACCAAAATATTTTATTTTACTTACCAGGGCTCTAGTTCTAACGTCATAGCTCAAGCAGATACTGTCGGTCCATGACTGTCTTCTAATCTTTGAAGGTAGAACTAGGTTACTTGTGAAATAAGAATTGAAAGTTTTAAAATACAAAGTTAAATAATTTAGTAATCAATGACAAATTACAAAGAACAAATGACACCAATGTATTGAGTAAATAAATTTTAATTAATGCTAACTATTCCATACATATATTTTAATTACTTGTTAACTTTTCAAATTTACATATATCGAGAAGGTAGTAACTTTCCGATATGTTTTCCGATTTAATTTTAGAAATGAATATTCAAAGGCGATTTCTACCGTTCATGTGGTAAACTTTTATCATTTAAAATTCAAGTTAGTTAACATTAAAACACATTTTCTTTATTATTATCTAAAACGTACCTGGTTGTGCACACTACTTGTAAAACACTTTAACACATATCATTAAACATTGCACATCGCTTTTGTACACTAATCACTGCACATCGATCTTGCAATCAGCGCTCTTAAACGAAAATGATATAAACTTTTACTTATTTGAAACCCATAAATAATTGCTTCTGACTTCTTCTTTAGTTGCGTTTATAAAATTTGGTACCGGCCTTGAGGTCTTAAATTTTGAATACTGAAAGCTTACTAATTTCTAAGTTATGACCGAAAATGCCATCGCGTCCGTCTCGTTCAAAGACATTTAGTGAAGTGGGGTCGTTGCAAGAACGCGCTAACTGAAATTTTCAAACAAACTCCCACCCTTATTTATATATATTAATATTCTGATTGGTTCACAGGTATCGCCTCATGCTTACGTCACATGGCGTGATGTGCTTATTACCTTAACTCATACGATATTTTTCAATTTCGCCCGCTAGGAGCGCTTACTATCTACGCTAGATTCACAATGTGCACCAAGAAAACAAAAATTTTCTTTTATATTGGGACGATATAATTATTAAATAAAAATTAAATATATAAATGAATTTATATTTAACACCTTATTTTTAAGAGTGTTACAAAAATTGATTAAATTTATTGATCAAGCCACATTTTTGAATGCATGAATAATGGCCACATGCAAATTTCAAGGAACATGCTTTGGGACAATGGTGATGAGAATTCTGCAGAAGAATTAATCAAAAACATAAACCGTCAAGCTGTGGTCATATGGATATTAATGTTTGGATTCTATAATTGGAGAAGGTAATAATGTTCATTATATCTATCAAAGAATAGATTTTAAAGAAGATAGTAGAACAATAAGATTAGGAAAAATTATGGTGAATGCAATGAATCAGATAAATCGATTTCAAATGAAAATATGTAAAACCTATTTTGAGAAATTTCATTGATACATTGTCTATATGGACAACAAATATGTCAAAAAATGGTCGAATAGTCAGTAGATTGACATGAATTACAATTCCTAATTGGTTACTGAAAAATTGGTAGATGAGAAAGAATAACAAGATATCAAATAGCAGCATTTGAAGCAATTGCTTTTCCTACTACTTTAATTAATGGAATTACAACTGAAATATCAATATGTTCAATGATTTTCTGCCCATCATGTGAATAACCTGAGTGGTCATATGTAAATTTCAACATCAAAGGAAAATGACAGAAATCAACTGACAATGACAGTGTTTTATATTGTGTACTGTAAACAATGTATTTATTGTACTTACAAAACTTCATAATATAATAATATGTAAATAATTCACTGATGGTTTTACTTTGATGAACAGCTAAACCTTTATATTACATGTTAGTGAAATAACATCTAGCCAAACTTATAATAAAGTAAATTAACGAAAACAATTATTAGAGTCATAACGTTTTTGATAGCACCAAGCTAAATCAGTAAAAATGATAAATAGAAAAAAAATTAAGTAGGTTGATGTTGAATGATATGATGTTTACCACACTGAAAATGAGTAAAAACCGACAGTTACCTAGTGACGTTCAGATGAATCTATGTCAGCCAATATTGGAACTCAAGGAAGGGAGGTAGATGTTTCTAAAAGAGTCCACAAATGAAAGACCATTAAAGAAGATCTTCTAGAAGACTCTAGTGAGTTCTACTTTACTATGTAATTTGAGCCGCCTGCCGCTGCTTTTTTATACATCAATATTAAAGTTAAACTGTTGATGTATCATAAGTGTTCATTTGAAACAACCTATTGTTCAAAATTATTGGAATTATAGTTTATTATCTTATGTACATAGGAAAACATTGAAATATTGAGATTGCCTAAATGAATATAAGAAAACTGGTTTAAAAAGTAAGTTAAGAAAATTCTGTAGAAAATTAAATTTCAAATTAAAATTTACTTAATTTTATAAAAAAAGTTTACTTCTACTTGTTAATCATACTCATCTATAATTATTTCAATGACCAATTAGGTATTGTAATTTATGTCTGTCAATTCACAATTCAACCATTTGTTGTCATATTTTTTGCCCATATAGACAATGTATCACTGAAATTTCTCAAAATAAGTTTTGCATATCTTCATTTGAAATTGATTTATCTGTTTCATTGGATTGATCATACCTTTACTTAGTCTTATTGTTCTCCTTCCTCTTTAAAATCTATTCTTTGGTAGATATGTTGAACATTTTTACCCTGCTACAATTATAGATTCCTAACGTTAATAACCATATGAATACAGCTTGATGGTTTAGGTTTATGATCAATTATTCTGCACAACTCCCATCACTATTGTCCTAAAGCCTGTTCCTTAAAAGTTCCATGTAGCCATGTTTCATGCATTCAGAAATGTCTTGATCAATAAATTTAACCAATCTTTGTATCATTTAGTGAAAGGAACAAAGTTCTAAAACTGTCCTTTTCCTTGTAGGAATGGAAGAACATAACTGAAAGTTTTGTTGCAGCTTTGTTCAAACAACGCATTTCAACTCTCATCCAAATCTTTCTAATCTTTTTTTACCTGCTGGATGATACCTTTTTTTCATTATTCCTAAAGTTGCTTGTTGTATTGTTCTTGAATTTACTAATTATTGTATAAGTGAGTGAATACATTTGAACTTACTTGCGGATGTATTTAGAAACAATTGTTTCACAACGAAAGCAACCCAAAACTCTATGAAACGGATAACGGGTCAGTTTCGTCTATGAAAGATTGTTTCAAAACACTTCAGGAAGTAAGTTCAAAGTATTCACTTAGTTACCCAATAACCACATATAACATTATCTAATTTGAAATTTCCTTGATATATTTGATACTTGTACACTATACCAAGCTTGAATCCATTTGTAAAGTCCTAGAAAACTTAAATTTTTAGTTTAAAATCAAAGGAAGGCTGTGATTTCTAGTTAAATTTCCACAATTAAATAAAAAAAAAATTCCTTTTTTTTGAAGCCAATGTTTTAGAAGGTATGTCTTACATTTGTGAGCTGTTTCTTCTGAATTGCACATAACATCATTCTAACAACTAAGGAATTTCTTTAAAAGCATAAGTTTGGTACTCCTCAAACACAAATAGCTTCCTTCTGTTATGTTTAACAATAATTATGTAGCTCACTATTGCTGGTTTTGAATTTAGGTAAACTGTCACTCTGATCAGCAAACATTTATGTTTTAATGAATGATTGAAATCTTCTCTTTGACTATTGCTGAAGACACCCTATGAAGTTCATTGTCAACCGACGTCTAACTTTTCTACCTGAATTTCCCCCCACCATGAAATTACACTAGAGACAGTTTAAAATCGATGAACTGTTATATTTATGCCAGAAACAGTTATGCCCCAAAGTTATAATCTCTGGCCTATCTCTACCACTCACTGACTTACCATTACTTTCTCATTCCTAGATATTATTATACCATTTTACGAGTTATATAGCTAAATGAAATTGTTTAAATCTAGAATACCGCTCATAATTGATGCAACCCAAACTACAGGTTGTTTAAAACTGAGCCAAGGTGAGGAGCATGAACAGAAAAAGAGTTGAAACATGCTTAATTATTTTTTATTACAATAAGTATATTACATTAATATTTTTTGCTTAGTTAATCTATAATCGGCTTAGCTTAAAAACAGTTTTTGCTTTTTTTGAAAATGTTCCATCGATGGAGCTAGCAGAAAATTCCCAGGGAAGTTTCTGAGTGCACAAGGGTGGGAGCTT
Source organism: Prosapia bicincta (assembly GCA_036971475.1). Lineage (NCBI taxonomy): Eukaryota > Metazoa > Arthropoda > Insecta > Hemiptera > Cercopidae > Prosapia > Prosapia bicincta. Next base: position 118,274 of record JBAIZL010000427.1, read on the forward strand.
TTCCGAATTCTCGTGGGAAATAGACCTTTAGGCATTCCCTTGCAAGGCACCTAAGAAGTAGAATCCACGGGCTGCTATAGTTAAAATTTTTGTTAAAGTTTTAAATAATGTACTTTTCTTATATTTTATTAAAAATGGGATTATTTCTTAGTGGCTTTGTTATGTTTAGTTTGTTGATTCAAAATTTAAAAGTGAACAGGTGAAATTAATATTAAATGTCTTAACAAAGCCATGTGATTGTAAGTGATTGTCAAAGGTATGTTTTAATTTTAATTTTATTAATATTTTTGGTTTTAATCAAATCAGTAAGTATAGAGTACCAGAATGCATTAAACCTAGCTTTGTCAGAGAACATTTTCAAAATATGTAAACTTAAGTATTTTAATTTGTTAAGAAATAAAGAGCAATAAGCAAATTATAAAATTAATGTAATACTTTGACTTAAAAAATGTTTTGAAAATTAAATCTCACTTATAAACATAACGATAATTTAATGCAACCTGTCATTGATAGAGCTAATAAAAAGACAGCCAGTCTGCCTGCGTTAATAGTTAAATAGAATTGTTTAGACAAATAATTGACCCGTCGAGTCTCTGTAAATACAAGTGGATAAAGGTAAAAAACGTTTTCGAGATAGTTCAATTCCAAATACGACCCATTTACAAAATTCCGGGGGGTTACAGAGTATGTTCAAGACCATCTAAACTATTGACATTCAAGGACACACATCATATGTCACACTGATATAAATTAATTGGGTAAACATTAAAATTCATTGCTATAGCTACTGCATGGGCAATCAGGAGCTGACGGTAAAACAAAAATATCAGTTATCTACCCATTGGAATTTGTACCTAGATTACTGAAGTTTTGATAAAAGTATTTTAATATTGATAACAACTGTGTTTTGTTGTAGTACCTACATAACACAATGTAATATTAACAATAATCTTGTGATTTTTTTGGCAAAGTATTTTCATATTTATTTTTGTTACTCAGTGGTAAAGCTTTCTGAACCAGCTTATTTGCTTACACTAATTTTACTTTGATTCTTTAACACTATATTAAACAAAATGTACAGGGCAGATATATACAGGAAACTCGACAACCACTGATACAGTTGTATCTTATGACAAATTTACTCTTTCCGTTATTAATCAAAATAATTTAAAGTTATATATGTCTATAAAGGTTTGCGTAACCGAGCAAAGTTAAATCATATCTTTTTTCCATGTTGTGGAGATTGAAAGTATGAGACATATCACTACATCTGCAATATATGAGTTCACTCATGTTATTATCTAATTCATATAGACTGCTGGTGCTCGAAGTAATACAAGTGATAAAATGTTTTTATTATGTTAGACTGTATGAAGAAGACTGAGCTCAGTAATATGGTCTTGTATGTCTTTAACTATCATATCAAATCCAATATAGTCTTACAAAAGTAAATACTTGCACATAGCTTTTACTTTAATAGAAATAGAAGAGGGCCGTTTTGTGATTCAAGTATGATATTTGATTCTGCTATGCAAAAAATTCTATTCCAGATAGATTCCGCTTTTAATTTTAATCTGAACTGTTCAAGTATGTTATATTTTTACATATAGCTGAAAATATTTTGTTGTTGTGTATTTATAATGTGGTGATTGATTTGAAAAACCTGTGTTAATTGAGTTTGTCATTGGTATAAGATTCATTACAAATATAAATTCAGGATTGGTCAAGAATTTCCTAACCCAGAGATGGGCAATGTACGGCCATGTAGTTTTTGAGTAACCCCTAAAATTACTCATAGGACAATTTAATAGCTGTTTTATTCTCATAGTGTTCCTTTGTGGATAGAGATTTTTGATATTTTAGATAGTTAGAGTGGCAAGTAAAAAACCTAAAGTTGATTTAGAATGTCGAGTTTTTTATACTGTTTAATTATACTGAATTATTCTGTTGTTTATACGTGTTTTTATAATATAGTGATCGATGTGAAAAATCTGTGTTGATTGATTTTCTAGATATGTAGTGTGAGTCATTGGTATAAGATTCATTGCAGGTGTAAATTCAGGAATGGTCAAGAATTTCCTTACCCAGAGATGGTCAATGTACGGCTCACAATATGGTTTTTGAGTAACAACTAAAATTACTCATAAGAAAATTTAATAGCTGTTTTATTCTCATAGTGTTTCTTTGTCGATAGTGGTTTTTGATATTTTGATTGTTAGAATGGCAAGTAAAAACCTAAAAGTGATTCAGAATATCCCGTTTTTAAAGATCAAGGGATTTGGAAATACTTTTTCACTCCTAAAAAGGACAAACCTGTGTGCCAAATTTGCAATAAAGCTGTAGTCGTATTTAAGAAATTCATCCTCTCACAACTCTTAATGACATAATATAACAAAGCGAATTGTGAAACTATGACTGAAGAAGAACGGAAACAAAAAGCAAGATATATACTTTAAAAACTGTCACATTAGCAATATAATAAAAATAATGAAGTTTTTCTCAAAATCTAGCTACACACCCCTATTATGTTGTATTTTGGAATATTGCAAAAAGTAACAAACACTTTTTTAATAGCGAATTTGTAAAACCTGGTATGCTCCAAGTATTTTGTGTGATGAAAAAAAAAGAATTTGAGACAGGTAGTTATTCTCAAAAAACAATCATTTCTAGAATTAAAATAACTTCTAAGCAGTTGGTCTCAACACTGGAGTCAAAGATAAGCGATTTAAAATTCTGTTGTTTTGCTTTTGATGTAAGTAGGAACATAACTGACTCAGCTCATCTACTGAGATTTATAACAGGTATTGATGACAATTTTTGTGTTACTGAAGGTTTAGATTGGGTGTGTTCATTAAATAGAACATCTAAAAAAATAAGACATTTTTGAAGAATTTCAACCTACTATCACATTTTGGAAAGTTTATTTTACAAATCTTCTCGGTCACACCAATAAATTTAACCTGAAACGTCAGGGAATAAACCAACTAATACATGATATTTGGGGTAATATCAGGGGGTTTAAAAATACTCAAAATATCTAGTCAAGAGAGATTTTACTCATTTTCCAAGTCTAAGAACTAATGCAGTTAGGCAAAACAAATTTATGATCTATGAGAAAAGATTTTATGAAGAATTAAATGAAGATCCAAGACTTCAAAGTCATCGAACAGGACCTGTACACTTTAAGGAGGTTATTTAATGTGGATTGTCAGTCAGTCAAACCAGAATTACAGTTGGAACTAATTGAGTTACAATGTAACCGTGAATTGAAGAAAATATTTCTCAACGTTTCTTAAATTGAGTTTTACAAGACACTGTCTTAATCAAGATTCCCAAACACGAAATCTCTCACTCAGAAGATAACTTCTTTGTTTGTATCGCTCTACAACTGCGAACAGGTCTTCTATACTATGAGGCTTCACAAAAGACAGGGTTATATCCCATTGGCATAACTCCATTTAGCTTTACCACTGCAAATCAACTCATATCAGTTTCTACCATATTATGAAAAACTTGTAGAATCTCAGTCACACTTTCATCTGTCACATATTCTGCCTTCACGCTTCTATAGAATAATCGATTTTGTAATTTTTTTCAAAAAATTGTTTAACGTTGAAGCATATAAGTTGTATGTGATGTAAAAATTTTAAAATAAACTTAATCACTTTTTAGGAATTTGTTTTGTTTAATTTTTCTTTTGCCCTGCCTAGAAAATTTTTTATTATATCTGACTCTCCTCTAAAAACATTTGCCCATCACTATCCTAACCAATCTGTCTTTCAAAAGACCTCTTGCATAGAGGCCTGATGGTGATACTAATCTATATATCGAAATGTCGCCATAGCAGAATAAATTAATATACTTCACTCGTAAAACAGGGGTTTTTATTTTCATTACCAATTCTGTCTGAGTGTTTCATGAGTTATGTCAACAAATTAAATTTAATAGCAAAAATCTTAATGTTTTTGGTAAATATGGTTTTATTAAATATAGCTTTATTTTACAAATTACTGGTGTTTGTATTAACTTGACAAAAGCAACTATTTAATGATTTATTAAGGAGACGCATTTCATTGCATTTTTGACTTTTTCCATTAACTCCAGTTAGTTATGAGAAGCCAGACTAACCTAACTTTCTACATGAAAGCTAAATGTAGTTAAAGTAAAACTGGAAAACAATAGTAAAGTTGTTGGTAAAATTACTGTAAAACTATCATCAACCAGTTTTGATATTTCAAAAACAAATATCAAAACCTAACACGATTCACTATAGTTATTTGTTGTAAAAATTATAAACTACATTGTTAGGTGTTGTTTAACACCTAATGTTGTTAAATTGTCTAATTATTGATTAATATTGTCAAATTATTTGATTAACTGCAATATTAATCGTGTATAAGTTAACCTTTTTCTGACAGAATGAAATCTCTAGAAACCAAACTCGTCAGATACTTGCAGCATATATTTTTATTTATTTTTATGTTATGTGTATTTTTATCTGGCTTCTCATGGTTGGTACATTTGGTACAAATTTATATTCTACTGCATTAGTCAGAGATTTTCAATCTTTAATAACCTTTTTGATTTCGCTTTGATATATATATATATATATATATATATATATATATATATATATATATATATATATATATATATCGGTTTTCTTTTTCTTTACTAATTATTGCTTTTTTAATTGAGGAATTCTTCTGTATTTCTTACATAATCTTCTTTATTTATTAACACAGTAACATTTCCCTTCTCTGCTTTTACCATCAGGGCATTATTATTTTCTTAAGTTTCTCTTTTAATTTTTTTACAGTCATCTCTTCTTTTCGATTATCCTTATTCATATTAGGAGCTCAAGAGAAAATAAAGATGATGAAATTTTAATAGATATTAAAATGTAATATCTACGACAATTTCACATTTACAATGGAAAAGGAGGAAGACGAAATTATAAAATTATTTAGATCTAACAATAATAAAGAGACTCAATAGATTTGAATTAGGAAGTTTTCGGAAAAAACCCATACACAGGTAATATTATAAGTTTTGATCTAACCACCCAATTGAGCATATTTTGGTCGCTTTCTGAGCTATGTTTAATAGGTTTTACAGTTTACCTTTATCTAAACGGAATACAAAAAAGAATTAGATGTAATTTATCAGATAGCTAAAAATAATAATTATAATAATACACTAATAAGAAAACTAGGAAAAAGAATACAAAATAAAAACCTTATCTACCTTTATGTAACAAAAATGCATTATATTCAGTGAAAATATAGCAGAATGCCATGCATAAGATCATGAGGAAAAACAAGAATCACAGTAAGAAAATGTTACGTGTTTTACGTATGTTATACCTAAGAGCTAATTTCTTTAAGTTAAATAAATTGAATGAAAATGAATGAACGATCAACTGCCCTACTGTAAAATATAAAACATAACTAAACTAATTAGTGAAGTACAGAAACGAAGATAAAAAATCCCAATTTTCCAAAGAAATTTTTGTGTTAACTGAAAGCATTCAATTTTTTAAAAATTGTGCTTAGGTTGCTGTAAATATATGATTTACAAAGTATGTGAGAGGTATGCCAGAGAACAATTCTAGCGAGCAGCTCCCAAATGATCCAGGACCGTACGATAATTGATGAAGTGAATGGAAATACTTTCTTAATATTCTAAGAAACGCAGATCAAGTGCCTTTTCATTTTTTTTAAGTTGACTAATGTAACAGTAAATTAAAATAAAGATATGAGTCATTATGAAATCAACAGTAATTTAAATATCCAGAGTAACACTTATACTGGGTCTAATGGCACATTGTATTCAGAAATGGATGGATGAATAAAAATTAAAGTAGGACTGGGTACAAACTGTGTAGATTAAATGTTATACCAACTTTAAAAATAAAAATCTTGATGTTATTTCTCAATGGATTTTTTTTGAAATGTCTTGAATATCAAAATCAGTTTCATAAAATGAACACAGACCCTTTAATCATTCTTGAGGCAATGACATCTCAGCTCATATTTAAGGGTGTAGTTGTAAATGATACACTCAAAGATAACCTCAAGAAGCAATTAGCAAACTACCTTTTCGCAAAAAATAACTCTTAAACAACGACAACATTTTTTTTAAAAGCAATATTATCAATAAAAACTAAATCTGTTACAATGCTGCATAGACCATGATATGAATGGAAGTGAGAAGAGGAACATGCAAAATAAGGATTCAGACTGTTGTGATGAGAGTAAATGTCGTGATGTCAAAGATATTTGCACAATAGAAATTTGTGATACCACATTTTGAGTTTCTAAAATTCTGCAGTAATGTAATATAATTTTACAATAACGTTTTAAAATTTGTGCCCAATAATTGAAGTTTTATATAACAAAGTTTATTGCACAATACCACAAGGAGGGGGATTACAGTAAGGTAACTGCCAAAGGTAGCTAGGTGACATAATTTTAAATCTTACCTTTAACCCTAAAGGACTCGCCCGGAGTCTTCAACAAGTTTTCAACAAAGCATACAAAACAGTTGCAAATCCTGAAATTCTTCCACCCTTTACATACCTTCTAATCGACGCCCTGTATCTATTTCTGTCTCTACATCAGGTAGTTTGACACCTGATACCTGACAGGTAGTTTTTGTTTACTTATAACGGTTTGAAGTTATTGTTGCAACCTTTTTATCACATAAATTAATTTTCCTTTTTTTGCAAGATTGCCGTAAGTGAATTTTAATATGTTTCGTATTTTGTGAGGGATTTATCACTGTAGTTCGTTTTAATTTATAAATTTAATAATCTATTTTAAATTATCTACGTATATATTTTGTCATGGTGATAAGAGAGAACTCAAATTTTATATTTGTAACTTTTCAAGAGAGAGAGAGAGACGCAAATAAAACTTCTTTTAAAGGAATTAAAGCATTAATTGTGGTATTGTATATTTGTGGAGCAATGATGTCCTCGTACAAAAATTCTTAAGGTATATGGTCAACAGACAGAACTGGTTTGCATATAGTAACGTGTACAATGTCAAGACACAGATTCTATTTTCTCTAGCAAGGATTAAGTTTTGATATATATTGTGTTTGTACACTATTCTTGTTTATAAAATATTTTGTTTTCATGATTATTGTAACACAAATTGTTTATTTACAATATGTTATACTATAGGTTTATATTTGGCAATATTAGAAACAAACATTTTAATTACAGGCGTGATTTTTTGCCTGAGAACTTAGACAAAATACAATAAATGATGTGCTAATTGTGGGAAAAGTGTTTGTAAACACCATTTAGTTGAAGTATGTGAAGAGTGTTTTGGCGTATAAAAAAGTAATTAATATTGCATGAGTCTGTTCATATCTTTTATAGCATAACAAAAAATGTTTAAATAATTTTTTTTGTTTATAACATTAAATATTTTACCCCGCGTGAGCACTGGTGTAACGGGTATTAGCGTGAGTCCTCTAGGGTTAACTAGCAGAATAAATAGTAAATTAACATAAATCATTAACTATTGTTTCTTACAAGGTTGTACATCAAATAATCCGAAACTAATTTGTCTAAAACACATTACAAACAATTTTAAATAAAGGAAAGAAATTATAGTTAATTTAATTACTATAGCATCCAACAAGGTTATTGGCTTTTTTTCACAAATGAAAGTCACTCCTACTATAGAAGAAAAATATTTAACACTACAATATTAATTATATACCATAGATACAAGTACTGCATCAGATCATACACCTCCTCTTACTCGGCTTATCTAACTTATCATTCTAAACACTTTATTTTCCTAACAAAATGAAAATACTAAGATATATTTGTTTTAACAAAAGTAAATAATTAACTGGAAAAAACCATTTCCTCTTACGATCAAAGTTATTTTGATGACAATAATTGTTTCCCATAAAGTGTGGATAGAAAATAAATAATCCAATCACATACCTAACCTATCAATATAACCAGACCAATTGTTTACACTAAAATGATCTTTGAAGCAGCAGGCAGTAGGTGGTTGGTTTTCATCTCACTACTGCAAAGGGACAGGTGCTGGTATGCATAGGCCAAACCTGAGTAAGTGCTTCCAAGTAGAAATGGATTTATTTCTTAAATGAGTTAATAGATGTCTGTTTTAACTTTTAACTACCGTCGTCGTGCCTGACAGGCACTGGTACCTATGGAGTTGTTTAGCTTCTCCCGCCCTAATACTCAAGGTCATGGAGTTCAGTAGGTTCCTATTTAGTAATTCTTTTCATGGCGTTAGTGTTGTTTGTACGATTGTATTAGTTTTATAATAACATGAATTTTTGTTTGTGCTTCACAGGCACAATGTCGATATTTGTGTAAATATTTAAACCTTTATAGCGTTTATTGTTTTCCACTATTTATGTCATTATAGTATTCAATTACATAATTTGAAGAAATGGATAGACCTGGACCTTCTGGATTAAAAAGGAAACTAATTTCAACTAATGAGTCTCAAGTAGTAGAAATATAAGAGTGATTTTGAACATACTTTTAGAAGTCATCAAAGTGAATAGGGGAACTGTGCAAAAAAGTGAAAATGTAATTGAGCAAAGAGATCATGATGCCGAATCTCAACAAAGTGCATCAGACGATGAAGATGATTTCGAAGAATTGCACATCCAGAAATTTACAAATTTTCCTATTTGTGTAGATAAATTGTTATAAACAATGTAGAATCCTTACAGCAACAAATAATGGAAAGACTAGTTACACTTTGTAAGCTGTCTACAACAAATTTGTCTAGAATGTTCTGAGCTGGTGTCTAAAGATACTGCTGTCAAAATTGAGTTATTATTTCCAATGTCAGTTTCCATATACAAAATTTTAATGTGTCAAATGTTGTTTTTTATATAAAGTTTAGTGTGTACAATCAGTGAACAAAATATAATTATTGTGTTTATCATCGTGATAATAATACTCCTTTTTAGCTAAGCTGCGCTACGATCTGTAGAAGGTAAGACTGCCGTTTTAATTAGTAAATAAAAAATAAATTATCTTATAAAATTATGTGTAATATAGTTACTTGCAAACAGGATATATTCAAAAACCATTTTTATACAGTAAATGCAAGATAAATTGTTAAACCATACAATAAATCACACTTAGACCTTTTGTGTCTGTGAGACACACAGCGGTAGTAATGTGACAAAGATTGCAGAACGGTAGTTGAAAAGTAAAACAGAGAAGACGGTTATACTCGTTATTACTTCAAGTAGGCATTTTGTAAAAAGTACATCAAGCTATACACAGAGAGGAGTCTGACAACGGAGAGTTCATGACATAAAATATTCTTTAATATCTTCATACATAAAGTAAATAGAAAATATATTAATTCAATTTAAAATATGTTTATTTTATTATATAGAAGGGAAAGATTGATTTTAAAAGTATAACAAAAAGATAATGTATATGTAATGTATCAAAGGTTATGGTAAATCAGAGTTTTATTCAAAGTATAATAAGAAATAAACTCAAATCGAGTATCTAATATTGTTCACAGAACATAACAAAGTATAATGAATACACAATTTAAAAAAAAAGATCACATCTTAGGGATAATATAAAATCAATAGTGTAGTGGTTGGTACAAACAATGTAATGTTTACGTAATAGAGACAAGTGATAAAATGTGAACTATTGAGTTTGTTTGATTCAACATTGGACAACCACTGAGAAAAACTGTTGCAAAGGACATACCTTCTGAACATATAACAAGAGTTAGATATGTATATGTAAAAAATAATGATTTTATTTGCAGATTTTGTGTTGTACATCTTGTGTTTTATCAAACTACTACATTTAGTATCACTTGACAAAGATATCACCACTTACTGTTATTTTTAAGCACACACGTTTCAAACAGCTGTTCAACCTTGTGAGTAAAGGGCAAGACTCCTATTTCATATCCCAGTTCCCAGATTTACAACTAACAAAATCTTTTTAAACTCCAAAAATAAAACATGTTTAAGAGTTTACCTAATTTCTGAAAATACTTTCTCACAACTTTAGAGACTGAAGTATAAAATAAAAACAATGAAATGACGTTAACGATATACCACAACTGCTACACTTTAGCCTAATATATCACTCCTAAGGGATATTTCTCATGACTATTTATGGATGATATATGCTTACACGGAAACTCAAGTGGTTAATATAACTATCTGTTTAAGTGAATGTACAAACCTTTTTCAACTAGTCTTAGGTCGATTTCTTTTTTCACACCACCTCTACTTGCTTTCCTTTCACCAATCTTCAATTGTCTGCTTTGCTAATATTAATAAAGTATTGATGGGACCTGAGTAGCCTATAAAAACTGTGATTTTCTTTGTATTTCAAGTCATTATGTCAAATTACGAATTTTATTCTAAAATGGCACTCAACTAACTGAGGTAAATTCTGAATTGAAGTTCTACATTATAAAGAGAAAATATAATAATAAATTAAATTGATTTCTAAAATAATGTTTTGTAACATTTTTTAAAAGAAAATTTATACTCAAAGTGTTTACTAATTACTAAACGATTCCCTCTCCACCGTAACAACCTTGTCACATTCTGTCACTTGAGAAAGGACAAACTTTCTACACTACTTGTTTTAGTTAATATGTAACTAAAAAGTAATGATAACTTCTGACATTGCTAGTACCAAGAGGCTGGTGTTAGTAATGGGAGAGAGAGAAAACAATCTGGACAATTGCCCTCCTGGCACCTGCCTTTAAGCAGTTCACTATGTATTGCATGTACTAAAATCGAGAAACCATTTCCTGTATTTGGGGCAGTGGAATATTCATATGAGGAAAAGAGTAAAGTGTAGGTTTAAATCTATATTAAATTTTGTAGTACTTTGAAGGATATTCATTATTTTTTTACATCAGCTATTTCTATTATTATTTAAAAACTCACAAATATGAAGCAGGTAAAATATCAAACAAAGCCTAATGTAATTTTTGTTTTACAAATGTATTATATAATAGTGAAATACTTAATAAACTACAATGATACTTAAATATTATTTTTTTTGTAATATCTAATAATACTACTAACAGATTTTAAAACATCTACAAATTTATTCTTTGGTAACAATTAATAAAATAATATTGCTAATTTTTATTCCTACAAAAAAAGGAATTCTATTAAATAAGTAAATCATTTTTAACAGATATATATGTAGTTATTTATCGCCAATGAGATTTTTGTTCAGAACCAATGAATTTCAGACTTCACGAGGCTTTTTATTAAGTCCTTTTTCGTTATAAAATCATAATTTCTTGGGTTTAAAACCCAAAATTTATGTCGTGACGGTATCTCAGAAGGTAAATGAAACACTTTGATAGTTGACTACATAACTTTATAATTGTGATTTTAAATTTATGCATTAATAAATTCCATATAGTAAACCATAAAAGACTAAGAGTGCTACAGCCAATCTTCATACTTCATCATAATATTCATAATTCTATCGAGTTCTTGGTAATGACATTCAAGGATTATAACGACACATTGATTTTACAACAACTAACAGTGCTCTACTTATGTAAATATTCTACTATAAAAAAAATGTTTAAGGAAACAGCCCATCTATAGCCTGTTTTAATGTTACAATTATTTTCAAAACATCAAGCAGAATAACCAACATGATCAACTAAATGTAAGAATATATATTATTAAAGGAATATATGAAGCTACAGCATAGTGGATAATCCCGATTTTGTAATTCCAATAGATCTATTTCCCATGCAATTCATAGTTTCTACCTATTTCCATTACCACGGAATAACTGTACATAAATCCCTAATAAACGTTTTTGTTTATATTTCTTTAAATATTAGAGAAAATATTTATTTTCTCTGTAGTCTTGAAATAGAAACACATAAAAGCACTTACCCAATGATATATTTCAACCATACAGGTTGGTCTTTGTCAATAAAAAGAGAAAACACAAAAAAGCTAAATATATTATTGATAAAAACGATATTGGGTATGTTTAAATCGTATTATAAACAAAACACATGAAATTATGATACTCTAACCATTAGGTAATTTGTGCTTAAATATGTTTTTTTTTAATTCTTACAAAATTAAAATTGGTGAGTTCTTCTAGTACTTGAACACTAGTAAGAACACAAAAGTACAAAAAAGAAAACCACAAAAATCAATGTTTAAAAAAACAATGAAATTCTTTGAAAATAAAAAACAAGATGATACTCACCGAGACAACGTTATTGACAGCCTTTATAAACTCTTCAGCTTTACTACTGACACATTTATTTTCCCAATCAGGCTCGTGAGAAATATCTTTTCTATAAATGTTTTTAATTTTATTCCTCGTTTCTGTTTCCCTTTTATTTACAGATTCGGGCTCGTGTGATATATCTTTTCCATAAATTTTATTAATTTTGTTACTCCTTTTTGTTTCAATTTTATTTACAGCCTTCTTAGCATTCGTAACCTCTGAGTGAAACTTTAAAATTAAATTTTGAAACCTCTTCAGGGCTTGAGTTTTTATTTCATTTACGAAGTTATAAATTTTTTTCCGCGATTAACAAACTCTGACACTGCGTAAAACTGACTTACGAAGTACAATTCGATAATCTGAGTTTCAGCTCTGCAATTTGTTACTAAATGTCCTACGTCCTTCTTATTTGTATTTCGAAAGACAGTAAATATCATGATAGTGGCAACGCGTAGTATATCGATTCTCTTAAGACTCAACTTGATTGAGTACTTATTCTTTATTTTCATGCTCAAATACTTGACAGTTTTTATCAGAATTTCAAAGAAGCTTCTAATTTTCTATAAGGAACTATTAGAGTACCTCTGGAGAACTTTTAAGGACCTATCGATATACCTTTCGATATTATTGTTAATTTTCTTTTAAAAACCAGTCACTTTGGTTGCAGATTGCTTAGCTAGTATATATATTGCATATATTAATATTCATAATAGGTATTTATTAATCAAGTAATTACTCGGTGGCTCATTGGGAAGGACTTCAATCATTTCATAATACGTCCAGCTAATCTAACACCTCTCCTCTTATAGCCTATGAATGAGGACCTCCAATACACTTAGAATTAAATTTACATACATGTGAGTTAAGCCCACTAAAAACATATATACTCTTTTCCCCTATAATATTACTGTTTTATTAAAATAAATCTCAAGTATTGAATTCATGGCAACTCAATAATGTTTTATTGGGATGTGAAATCATAACACAGTTGTTAGAATGTTGGACTTCATGTGTCATACTACTCATGTGGATTGTCATGCGGTCAATGTGATACTTGTTGCAATTCAATGGGCCCTCCTGGCCAATTACTGAACCTTAATTCCGACATACTATACACAGATCAGAGACAAACCTACAGAAAAAAACCTACGAAAACATTTGCAGCTAGTCAGTTATGTTAGTATTTAGGTAGTTTGCAACTCTTGTCCTCATACTCACATGGACGTTTGTGTGTATTGTTCACATTCTCATGTACTATTATATACCTATTACTTCATTTTCATTAAGTTTTTATTACACTAATACGCTTTTACCTGTCCATATTTGGATTACCACTAGAGCCAGTCTAGGTATCTGTGTATGATGTTAATTAATTTCATTTCCCTACATGTTTATTTGTTTAGATTTATTTACAAACCAAGTTTGTAGCCTATTTACATATGTAGTAAGTTACATTACACAATCTTAATAACTGTCATTAGTCAGATATTTATCCAACTTTGGACTTAAACAGATAGTTATATTACCCCTTGAGTTTCCGTGTATTCATATATCATCCATAAATAGTCATGAGATATATCCCTTAGGAGTGATATATTGTGCTAAAGTGTGGAAGTTGTGGTATATAGTTAACATCATTTCATTGTTTTCATTTTATACTTCAGTCTCTAAAGTTGTGAGAAAGTATTTTCAGAAAGTAGGTGAACTCTTAAATATGTTTTATTTTGGGAGTTTAGAAAGATTTTGTTAGTTGTAAATCGGGGAACTGAGATATGAAATAGCAGGAGTCTTGCCTCTTACTCACATGGTTGAACAGCTGTGTGAAACGAGTGTGCTTAAAAATAACAGTAAGTGGTGATTTCTTTGCCAAGTGATACTAAAAGTAGTAGTTTGATAAACCACAAGATGTACAACACGAAATCTGCAAATAAAATCATTACTTTTTACATATACATATCTAACTCTTGTTATATGTTCTGAAGGTATGTCCTTTGTAACAGCTTCTCTCAGTGGTGGTCCAATCTTGATTCAAACAAACTCAATAGTTAACATTTTATCACTTGTCTCTTTTACGTAAACATTACATTGTTCATACCAACCACTACACTATTGCTTTTATATTATCTCTAAGATGTGATCATATTTTTAAAAAATTGTCTATTCATTAAACTTTGTTATATTCTGTAAACAATTCCCGCCTATTTGTTCCTTGACTTGACTTTATCTCTTATTATTTTTTGAATAAAACTCTGATTTACCATAACCGTTGATATATACATATACATTATCTTTTTGTTATACTTTTAAAATCAATCTTTCCCTTCTATATAATAAAATAAACATATTTTAAATTGAATTAATATATTTTCTATTTACTTTATGTATGAAGATATTAAGAATATTTTTTGTCATGAACTCTCCGTTGTCAGACTCCTCTCTGTGTATAGCTTGATGTACTTTTTACAAAATGCCTACTTGAAGTAATAACGAGTATAACCGTCTTCTCTGTTTTACTTTTCAACTACTGGTCTGCAATCTTTGTCACATTACTACCGCTGTGTGTCTCACAGACACAAAAGGACTAAGTGTGATTTATTGTATGGTTTAACAATTTATCATGCATTTACTGTATAAAAATGGTTTTTGAATATATCCTGTTTGCAAGTAACTATATTACACATAATTTTATAAGATAGGTTATTTTTTATTTACTAATTAAAACGGCAGTCTTACCTTCTACAGATCGTAGCGCAGCTTAGCTAAAAAGGAGTATTATTATCACGATGATAAACACAATAATTATATTTTGTTCACTGACTGTACACACTAAACTTTATATAAAAAACAACATTTGACACATTAAAATTTTGTATATGGAAACTGACATTGAAAATAATAACTCAATTTTGACAGCAGTCTCTTTACACAGCAGCTCAGAACATTCTAGGCATATTTGTTGTAGACAGCTTACAAAAAAATACTATAAAAGTTTAAATTTTACACATATACCGAAATTGTGCCTGTGAGACACAACCAAAAGTTCATGTTATTATATAACTAGTACAATGCACAAAATCATGTAAACAACACTAACGCCATGAAAAGAATTACTAAATAGGAAGCTACTGAACTCCATGACCTTGAGTATTAATGCGGGAGAAGCCAAACAACCCCATAGGTACCAGTGCCTGTCAGGCACGACGACGTAGTTAAAAGTTAAAACGGACATCTATTAACTCATTTAGGAAATAAATCCATTTCTACTTGGAAGCACTTACTCAGGTATGGAATATGCATACCCGTACCTGTCCTCTTTGCAGTAGTGAGATGACAACCAACCACCCACTGACTGCTGCTTTAAACATCATTTTAATGTAAACAATTGATCTGGAATTATTGATAGGTTAGGTATGTGATTGGGTCATTTATTTTCTATCCACACTTTATGGGAAACAATTATTTTCATCATAATAACTTTGATCATAAGAAGACATGACTTTTTCCAGTTATTTATACATTTTTTAAAACAAATATATCTTAGTATTTTCAATTTGTTAGGAAAGTAAAGTGTTTTGAATGATAATTTTGGTTTACATTTCATGGAACAGCATAGTATCTTTCACAATTTACCTTAAATTTGGTTAAACCCGAGTAAGAATAAGTGATGCAGTTCTTGTATCTACGATATATAATTAATATTGTAGTGTTAAATATTTTTCTTCTATAGTAGGAGTGACTTTCATTTGTGAAAAAAACAGCCAATAGCCTTGCTGGATGCCTTAGTAATTAAATTTACTATAATTTCTTTTCTTTATTAAAAATGTTTTTTTATGTGTTTTAGAAAAATTAGTTTCAGATTATTTGGTGTACAACCTTGTAAGAAACAATAGTTAATGATATATGTTAATTTACTATTTATTCTGTTAGTTAACCCTAGAGGACTAGCGCTAATACCCGTTACACCAGAGCTCAGGCGGGGTAATTTTTTTCCCAATTAGTTTTCAGGTCAATATCAGTAAAATATTTAATGTTCTAAACAAAAACAATTATTTATTTAAACATTTTTTGTTATTCTATAAAAGATATGAACAAACTCATGCAATATTAATTACTTTTTTATACGTCAAAACACTCTTCACATACTTCAACTAAATGGTCTTTACAAACACTTTTCCCACAATTAGCACATCATTTATTGCATTTTGTTTAAGTTCTTAGGGAAAAAATCACGCCTGTAATTAAAATGTTTGTTTCTAATATTGTCAAATATAAAGCTATAGCCTATATTGTAAATATACGTTTTTTTGTTACAATAATCATCAAAACAAAATATTTTATAAACAAGAATAGTGTACAGACACAATATATATCAAAACTTAATCCTTGCAAGAGAAAATAGAATCTGTGTCTTGACATTGTACACGTTACTATATGCAAACCAGTTCTGTCTGTTGTCCATATACCTTAAGAATATTTGTACGAAGACATCATTCCTCCACAGATATACTATACCCCAAACATTGCTTTAATTCCTTCAAAAGAAGTTTCATTTGCGTCTCTCTCTCTCTTGAAAAGTTACAAATATAAAATTTGAGTTCTCTCTTATCACCATGACAAAATATATACGTAGATAATTTAAAATAGATTATTAAATTTATAAATTAAAACGAACTACAGTGATAAATTGCTCACAAAATAAGAAACATAATAAAATTCATTCACGGCAATCTTGCAAAAAAATGAAAATTAATGTATGTGATAAAAAGGTTGCAACAATAACTTCAAACCGTTATAAGTAAACAAAAACTACCTGTCAGGTATCAAGTGCCAAACTACCTGATGTAGAGGCAGAAATAGATACAGGGCGTCAATTAGAAGGTATGTAAGGGGTGGAAGAATTTCAGGATTTGCCACTGTTTTATAATCTTTGTTGAAAAATTGTTGAAGACTCCGCCCGAGTCCTTTAGGGTTAAAGGTAAGTTTTAAAATTATGTCATAGTGATAAGCTACCTTTGGCAGTTACCTTACTGTAATCCCCCACCTTGACTGTGTTTGTTGAGACAACTCCTGTCAACTAAGATGGTCAGAGATGGCATTCAATTATATCAGTGATAAATGCTTAGTATACCATCTCAAGTAACAAGTACTGTATGCCTAAATGATAAAAAATATGAAATTTAACATGAACCAAATCCACATATTCCAAATATAAGACATCAGGTTGAAACAATCTGTGCTTAATATCCAAGCTAAATAAAAAAAAGTTGATAAAACACTCATTGTGGAATTGTGTAATAAATTTTGTTATATAAAACTTCAATTATTAGGCACACATTTTAAAAAGTTGTAAAATTATATTACATTACTGCAGAATTTTAAAAACTCAAAATGTGGTATCACTTTGTGTTATTTAGGTACTACAACAAAACACAGTTGTTATCAATATTAAAATACTTTTATCAAAACTTCAGTAATCTCGATAAAAATTCCAATGGGTAAGTAACTGATATTTTTATTTTACCGTCAGCTCCTGGCTGCCCATGCAGTAGCTATAACAATGAATATTAATATTTACCCAAACAATTTATATCAGTGTAACATATCATGTGTGTCCATGAATTTCAATAGTTTATATGGTCTTGAACATACTCTGTAACCCCCCGGTATTTTGTAAATTGGTCGTGTTTAGAATTGACCTATCTCAAAAACTTTTTTACCTTTATCCACTTGTAATTACAGAGACTCGCCGGGTTATTTTTTGTCTAAACAATTCTATTTAACTAATAACGCAAACAGACTGGCTGTCTGTTTATTAGCTCTATCAATGACAGGTTGCATTAAATTATCGTTATGTTTATAAGTGAGATTTAATTTTCAAAACAATTTTTAAGTCAAAATATTACATTTATTTTATAATTTGCTTATTGCTCTTTATTTCTTAACAAATTAAAATACTTAAATTTACATATTTTGAAAATGTTCTTTGACAAAGCCAGGTATAATGCATTCTGGTACTCTATATTTATTGATTTGATTAAAACCAAAAATATTTTAAAAAAATCAAATTAAAACATACATTTGACCCTCACTTACAATCACGTGGCTTTGTTAAAACATTTAATATTAATTTCACCTGTTCACTTTTAAATTTTGAATCAACAAACTAAACATAACAAAGCCACTAAGAAATAATCCCATTTTTAATCAATTATAAAAAAAGTACATTATTTGAAACTTTAACAAAAATTATAACTGTAGCAGCTCGTGGATTCTCCTTCTTAGGTGTCTTGCAAGGGAATGGCTAAAGGTCTATTTCCGAAAGTCAGAAGAGGGCAGATGTATTAGGGGGGGAGGACCAAGTGCAATACGGACACAAGTTCCATTAAAATGGCCATTATCAAGTTAAATATGGAACGTAAAACATAATCATGTGAAATATTGCTGACTTTTTTCAGGAGTTCTTCAATTTTTTCTCTGAAAATGTCAGTAGTTTCAGTTCTATCGATATCCATGTTAGGATCAAATCTTGCATGAAATAGTTGTATCAAATACTTTACTACCTTTGGATACTCTGAGACCACTTTTTGTATATATTCTGGGTTGTAGCTAAATAACGTTTGCCTTAGGTAAGCACTTAGCACCCTAATCAGCAGCACTTCTTTCCACTCCAGCCCAGCAATAATAATCAAACTGTTGAAATAATCATTTTTAATTTCCTTGCTGAACACTTTCGCAAGCGTTACCTCAAATTGTTCTTTTAGAATAATGTTGTTTATCAACTCATCGACCCTTGACAATACAAAATGGTATATCCATATTCCGCCGTTGATCTCTATGTAGTAACCATTATGAGATAGGATCTTTGCTCCCAAATTCTTAGTAATTCCTAATATCTTTGATAATTCAAGGCCTCCATTGCTTGGAGTGTAAACCTTTAATTGATAATTAAGATTGTCACAAGTAAACCTAAAATCAATCTCGCTAACTTCCTTCTTCCTCACTATCTCCAATTTTTTCATATCATAATACGCATCGTGAGGTTGAAAACTTTCTTGATAGCTTACTGGAAATGCTTTGCAATAACAGATAAATATATCCTCAACAGTACTGAAGGTGTTATATAGGTTATCTATAAAACGATCTTCCCACTTTTCTGTAATGTTCTTTAATTTGTTTTCAATACGCAAAACTTCATCATCAAGAACGTTAGCACTTTTAGCCTTTAGCACCACATGCAATTTTATCAAATCATATTCATTAATAATGTGATTGTTATAAATATCTGAACTTTCTGCATGTATCTCATCCTTCAATATATCACGTTACTTGAACATTAGACTGGCACTAGCATAACGCATAGGTATCAGCACTATGCAACTAATAAAATCCCCTACCATTCTTAAAAATAGTTTGACTCTTGGCCTAATTGCAAGGGAGATAATCGAAGTACAAATTTTAAATAACTCGTCTTCATTTGATTGAAATAATTCATCACAAGAAAATCCCTGCAAAATAGAAACCAAAGCTTTATTATTATGGCCACCAGGCATAAACCCTGCTCTCCTCTCTATTTTTTTAACTCTATCTTTTACTACCGGGATAGTGCGAATATCCTGGACTTCTGCTACAGAAGTAAATAACCCAAAAAAACGTCTTTCCTTTATCAATTCCCCTTGATTGCCAAGCTCACTTATTCCTATACAATTCATATATGTACGGCGGTGAACTATTGAGACAAGATCTGACCTCAATATGTATAAATAATCAAGGTCCGCACAAGAAATCACATTTTGATACTCTTCACTCACTCTCATAAGACCAAGATTTTCCTCACCACTCGGAACTAGTTTTCTATCTTTATCAGGAATGCATTCTTGATAACCTAAAAATACAAAATTATTATTCTTACACCAAACCAGAAAATCTTTTTGTTCTTGATTTCGGTCTGGTGTCATTTGAGTAGTGGACACTGTAATACGTGTGTCCTTTTCCTGATATTCATTAATAATGTGATTGTTATAAATATCTGAACTCTCTGCATGTATCTCATCCTTCAATATATCACGTTACTTGAACATTAGACTGGCACTAGCATAACGCATAGGTATCAGCACTATGCAACTAATAAAATCCCCTACCATTCCAAGTACTGGGATGATAGAAAGACTTGCCTCATCCAGTTTCTGCAGCATCAGGCGCCAATCTTTTACAACGCAATAACTGCTTTCAGCGTTTCTTGTAGAGACGTCTCTAGTGTACAAACAAAATCATCACTTATACCTTTAATAATTATATATATTAAACTCTTTAATTCCATCATTTCCTTCCAAAGGGTAAATCTTGTCTATTATGCTGCCTTTTCTTTGGATATTAATTATGCTGTTGCTGTAATAGCATATAGTTGAATTATGCGATTTAATAGTGGCAATAATAGAGTCAACCAGAAAAGGCATGTCGCTATTTGTAACCTTAATTATAGTAAAATTGCCTTCTATCCATGATATATCATTTACATTATTTACTATTAATTTGCTTTCTTCTCTTTCTTTTTTGAGAATGAAGTTGTACGCATCATTTGCAATGTACAGAAGGAATCTATCATTGATCTTTAAATCACTTTTATAAATAAAATTATAAAAGTACTTTATAAACTTTTTGATTTTCTTCTTTTTCTCCTGACTTCCTTGATTAACTAACTTAAGTAAAGTCTAAGTGTCAACATTATGATCTATACACATTTTTTTAACGCAAATACACAGTGAATTTCAACCTTTTTAACTAAGATTTCATTATTAAGAGCGTACAGTATCAAATTATCACCCTCCCCTACTTCTCCCGACAGAACTAACTTAGCTAGATTATTTTGAATACATTCTTGTACTGCTCTTCTTAGAGACCTTGCTCCATATTCAGGATCATAGCCAGTTTGTGGTATTAGTTCTTTAGCTTCCTGTGACAAATTTATACTCAGTTTAAGCTTAGCAAGCGTTTTTTTTTGTAAATAAGAAAATTGAACATCTATAATTTTATAAATATCATCCTTAGTTAAACTGTGGAATAAAATAATTTCATCCAGTCTATTTAAAAATTCTGGACGAAACGCCGCTTTAACTATTTGCATCACTTCACTTTTCACAACTCCTTTTAGCATTATCTCAGCACCAAGATTAGATTTAAAATGAGTATAGTATTGCGAAAATTGATCAACTTGCCGTGACTATAGGTGAGTCTGCCTTCATCCAAAATTTGCAATAACAAATTGAATATGTTTGGATTTCCTTTCTCTATTTCATCAAATAGGATTACCAGATATGGTCTTCTTCTCACTGCTTCAGTTAATCTTCCACCCTGCTCATAACCAACATACCCTTGAGGTTCACCGATTAGCTTTGAAACGGAGAGCTTTTCCATATATTCTGACATATGAAAGAGTAGAAGTGCTGATTGGTCATCAAATAAGAATTCTGCCAGGGCTTTCACAAGTTCGGTTTATCCAACTCCAGTCGGCCCCAAGAAAAGGAATGAACCGAAAGGCCGATTAGTATTTTGCACACCAGAACGGGAGCGCCTAACTGTATTACTTATTGCTTCTATTGCATCTTTCTGTCCTATTACTCTTCTTCCTATTTCATATTCCATATTAAGAACTTTTTCTTTTTCACTGTGCATCATACTATCAACTGGAAATCCCGTCCATTTTGAAACGATATTTGCAATGTCATTTTCAGTAACTTCTTTCTTCAGGAAACTGTCAGTAACCTTTTCTTGATTTTTCAATTCATTTTCAAGCTGAGGAATCACACCATACATTAATTCCCCTGCTCTCCCTAAACTTCCACTGCTTTGGGCTAATTCCAACTCTTTTCTTCCGTTGTCTAGTTTTTCAGCTGTTTCTTGTATTTTGGCTATTTTGTTCTTCTCCATCTGCCATTTACTTTTCAAGTCAGCAAATCTACTGTTTAGGCTTTCAATTTCCTCATTTATCTTTTTTAATCGCTGCTTGGAATTTTCATCGCGTTCTTTTTTTAGAGCTTTTTATTCAATTTTTAGCTGTATAATCTTTCTTTCAAGTTATTCAATGATTTCAGGTTTGCTATCCATTTCAATTCTCACCCTGCTTGCCGCTTCATCAATCAAGTCAATTGCTTTATCAAGTAAAAACCATTCTGTTATATATCTATTGGATAAAGTTGCAGCAGCAATTATTGCACCATCTGTAATTCTGATACCATGATGCACTTCATATCTTTCTTTCAAACCCCTCAGTATTGAGATGACATCAGTTTCAGTCGGTTGAGAGATAAGCACAGGCTGGAAACGCATTCGATATTCATCCAATGTTGTGGCTCCTACACAACGAATTTCCCCACGCCCAAGAGCAGGCTTGAGCAGATTTGAGGCATCCATTGCACCACTTGTTGCTCCTGCTCCAACTAAAGTATGAAGCTCATCTATGAATAAGACAACTTTTCCTTCTGCTTTCGAAAGCTCATTAATAACCGCTTTTAGCCTTTATTCAAACTCTCCTCTAAATTTCGTTCCGGTGATTAATGCGCCAAGATCTAAAGCTAAAACTTTTGCATCGCGAAAACCAAGCGGCACGTCATTTGCAACAATTCTATTCGCAAGCCCTTCAACTATTGCAGTTTTCCCAACACCTGGTTCACCTATCAGCACTGGATTGTTCTTTGTAATCCTTAGTGATACCTGCATAGTTCTTCTGATCTCTTCATCACGACCAATTACCGGATCAAGCTTACCTTGCATAGCAAGCTCTGTAATATCTTTAGTATATCCCTTTGCTGCGTTTAATTTTTCCTCACTATTTGGTGAGTCCGCACTGTTGCCTTTTCTCATTTCTGCGATAACTGAGTTCAACTTTTGCGGTGTAACACCGCTTTCTGCCAAAATTTTGCCCACAGTATCATCCTTCTGTGCAGCCAGACCCTGCAGTAAACGCTCAACAGTAACATATGTATCTTTATTCCTCTTGGCAATACCAATTGAATCCTCAAAAACTTTTGCTACCTCTTTTGAAAGTCGAAGTCCACCGCTTCCCGGTCCTTCAACTACTGGAATCTTTTTTATCGCAGCGTCTGAAATATTTTGCACATTTCCACTACAAGCGCCTACTAAATACTTAACTAAACCTGATTCAACTTCAAGCATTACCTTTAGTAAATGCTCAGACATAAATATCTAATGTCCAGCTCCCAGCGCTTTCATTTGAGCACTCTGGATTAGGCTTTTTGCTTTTTATGTAAATTTATTTAAGTCCAAAATACAAGTTTAACTCATACTTGCTGGTATATATAGCAATTGCTTCCTCAATTTCAAGCTGAAAGTTGTTTGCTTTGGGATAAAAATGTACCCTAATGTATGTAACTGAAACATTACACCCACATATCATAACCAAGCTCTTAAAAGCAACGCAAACTCAAGGTCAACATTATATGCTAAGATCAAAAGTGTTTTTATACTGAAAAACGACAAACTTTGAGCCTGTTATATGTTGATCTAGTGAGTGGACTTGTTGCAACCACTAAAAATCCCTTAGAATAAGCAACGTACTTATAATGCTTAAATTCGTCTGGGGTAACATACTTATCGATTTTTGCGTGCGTGGTTGCAGATACTGACCGATTGTTATAAAATCAACTACAGCACTTCGTAAATCATCCATAACTTGAAGTACTTCTTCCTTTGGTTTTCCAAGTCCAACCATGAGCCATGACTTGGTAAAAAGCTTGGGATTTATCTGCTTTACCATCTTCAGCAAATACAGTGAATGAAAATAACGAGTCCTTGGCCTTATCTTAGCATATAATCATGGCACCGTTTCAATATTGTGATTATAGACATCAGGTGATGCAACAGCAACCGCTTCAAATGCCCCTTTGTTATTTAAATATCGGGAGTTAAAATTTCTATTGTTGTTTCCGAAGTGATCTTTCTAATTTCTTCTATACATTTTATAAACTGATATGCACCACCATCTGGTAAATCATCACGGTCAACAGAGGTAATGACAACATGCTTTAGGTTTAACTTTTTTATCGTCTTTGCTAAATTTTCTGGCTCATGTGGGTCTAATTTATCAGGAATACCTGTTGCAACGTTGTAAAACGCACAAGCACGAGTTCAAATAGAACCGAGAATCATCACAGTAGCGTGACATTTGTCCCAACTTTCACCAATATTTTGACAAGCAGCCTCTTCACATACCGTATGCAAGTTATGCAGATTAACAGTGTTTAAGGTCTCATTAAATATTTCAAGAGTTGAAGCTTATGCCCTGAGCCATGGAGGCTTACTATGCATCTGAAACAGCTAATTCCACCTTTTGCTTTGCTAAAACCTTTCTTAACTTTTCTTTTATTTTTTGTGCCTTCTCGCTTAGTTTATTTGTTTTTGTGTTGAGGAGAAAAGCATCAAGGTCACCTTTATAGTCTACAGTTCTTAAAGTTCTCGCTGCCACGCGAAATTTAAATATCTTGTTCAATATGTTACTCATCAGCGTAACATTATGCAAATTTAAGAGAAAGGTACGCTTTATTTTACGGTTTGAATGTGATACCTTATGACCAAAAGATTTCTCGCTATTTGTTAGTTCGCAAACTCTACTCACTTTGACATTCCATGTTTTCTATGTACTGAGATTACCTTATACGGTAGTAATAGTCAATACTTTCTTGCTTAATTTTTATACCGTATACTGCTTTGTAGCCAAAAAATATTGCGATTCTCTCTATCACAAGAGAGATCATATGCTGAATTTCCTGTGCTTTACTGCCATTTGTTATCATCATGTGTAAAACACCAGAATTTATATTCTGTGCATATGAGATCTTTCTTGGCTTTGTACATTCAGCTATTTCCTCTCCCACTATGCCTCTCCAGTTTAAAATCTGACGTATTTCATTTTTGCTCATCCTATTCCTTATGCATTTTAATGCATAACTTTCTACTATAGATTTTAATTTCTTTGGCCCGCTGTGCTTGAGCATTTCCCTTCTACGAACCTGATTCTTCCATAGTTACAACGTAGCGTGATGGATATTGTTTATAAGCTCGAGTAGCTACGTCAATAACAAAACCAGGCCACCACAGTAAGTTTAATAAAGCAACCTTATTAAAACTTTCACCCACCATCACATTTAACTGCCTATAACCTGCTTTTTTGCACTCAACGGATAATGATCCTGAACCTCGTTGAATAACCTCCATTCCAGGATTAGATGTGAGAGAATGGTCATTCCGGATGGGTCATATACAACACATTTAATCTTTTCCATCAAGTTACCTTCATCATCTACTACCTTAATTCGGATTGCTTGTGTAGAACCGGAAAACAACCAGTAAGTAAATTAGTTATCAGTAATATTAAAAAGATATTTCTTAATCTAAAAGCCATATAAATATAGTAGCAAAATATTCCGCATTATAAAACCATTTTTTTGCTATCTTTCCACAATCTTCTATCCCTCGGCCCCACACCGTGCAAAGCAGTATTCTTATAGACTTTTATCAGACAAATATTCTATTTATAGAATTTTTGTGCAGTCACTTTCGTTTCATGATTTTTCCATTTCTAATTAGAATTTGTTAAATTATTATTAACCGGCTTCAACTAGAATAAAAAAGTGTAATAAAATGTTGAGTTTTATTTTTTCATCATAAATATTAGGAAATTTACCAATAAAAAAAGGCGAAAAATCCCCGTGGTGCGAGTTTTGATCCTCTAATAATGTACTGACGCTTGATTTAAGCGCTATTTGGCTCCATGTGAAAAAATTTAAAAGACATGCAGCCCCAATAATTTTATGTAGTCGGCCAATAAATCCCTAAGTTTTTTACTAAATTTTTGTCACTAAAACAAGTTTTGAGTCAGAAATACCCTTGTATGCTATGATAATGAGATTGGTGGGGTTTGTCAAGTAATTTTTTCGTCTCTATAGCCAGTGTTAGCTACTTGAAACTGGGATTACTTTGCACAATTACTGAGATATTCCCTACTCCCTGGTTTGATTATCGGCAGTTTCCTCAATCCTTCAGGAAGTTCTGTTTCCCTATAGTTTTTAATGTTGAGCTCAAGTAAAGATATAACAGGAAAAGGCAATTTTCTTTCACTGTTTCTCTTGATTAGATAAGCTTCAGCAACAACTTTACCTCCCATATTTTCTGCACATTTTACAGCCTCAAGTGAAGATTTACCTGTAGTTATTACATCTTTAACTAGTAATATTTTCTCATCTTGTTTAATTTCAAATCCGCGACGTAGTTCAAACTTGCCGCTAACACGATCGCAAAACATTGTTTTGATTCCAAGCTGTCTACCAATCTCGTAACCTACAATTATTTCACTAATTGCAGGAGATTGTATTAAATCTATGGAACTATTCAGTTCTTTTTTTTATCTAGGATACTAATAGCTCACAAAATTTCATGGCTCTGTCTGGATTTTCAAAAATTTAGCACACTGTATATTTGCCACTATGCAATCCAGAGGATAAAACAAAATGCCCATGCATAATTGCTCCCGCTTCTTCAAATTCTCTTATTATTGGATTATCGTTATCTAACGTCATTTTTTAGGTTTCACCCTTAGATTCCTTATTAATTATTTGAGTTACGCAAACATCAGACCACACGTTTATTGCAGTTTCACACACATCGATAATTGTGTAAACAGGCAAAATCAGCCCCATAATGTGCAGAGGAACGTTCATTGATACGAGGATAACTAGTTGCCACAAAATAGCATCCCATCGGTACAGCAGCATTGCCAATCGCACCACCTGTTGCTAAAAAACTCCATATAAACATTTCGCTCAAGGAAAATGTGTACCCATTCATCTCTGCAACAAACATTACCGTAATTAAAACAAACACGGAACATGCATTCATATTGATTGTTGTACATATTGGCAAGGTAAAAGTCGACAACTTCTTTGGCACCTTTAGCTTATTTTGCACACAGTCCATGGTCGTTGGTAACGTTGCACCAGATGATTTAGAAAAAAAACGCAAGTGTCAATGCTGATATAACCCCCTTAAGTGTTTGGATTGTTGATATGCCTTTATACCACATAAGCAGTGGCAAAACCAGAAATGCCTGTACGAAATTTGCAGACACTATGCAAGCGAAATACCAAAAAAGACTATAAAACTCACTGCTACCTTTTAATTCATGCAAAAACATGTGATAAAAGACCACACAGCAAGCGGGATAAACTTTAATAACCCTTGGGCAATTTTGAGCAACGTATCAAAAAGTGCAGAAAATATTTGGTGTAATATATCCTGTTTTTCTCTTGGAAGTGAAATAATAGCTCCGCCCATCAGAAAAGCGATTAATACGATACCGATAATGATGTTCTCAAGAAAAACTTGTACAAAATTTGAAGGAATGAGTGATTTTAAGTATGAAAAGTAATGGTGATTGCTGTCACTCACACTTTCTATCGTGTTACTTCTGAAATTGTTTCTTACTGGTTCTATCAGCAGATAAAACGATAATTCAACAAACGCGGCTATAATAGTTGTAAGCAAAGTATAAAATTGTGTTTTCTTAACTAAGATTTTTATTTCAATTGAGTCTTTGAGACCAGAAAGTGTGGACACTATCGGAACAAAACCAGAGGTAAGCTTATCAATTTGAGCAAGCTGATATATCACTAAACAGCGTTGCTATTTCAAATACAACTTCATTGTTTAAATAGTAAGCAACTATTGCAAACAGTATAGAAAAGATTATCGCAAACCTATGCATTGGAAATAAAACTTAAAAGTGACATTATACAACAATTTCGCTGCTTTGAAATTAATAACACAATGAATTAAAGCACCAACTTCTTCGGATCCACGCACAATTCTACTAGAAGTTTCGTAACCGTGATTGCAGAAAACATCGAGCATAAGATCCTTATTGATAAAGTAACAGAAAAACCTCTGATTGCTCCGCTGCCAATAGCAAACGTTATCCCCGCAGCAATATGTAGTGATATTTGAATCAAGGATTGTCTTTATTGCGTTTTTAAACCCCTCTTCAATAGCGCGAACTGTTCTTTTTTCCGATCTCATTTATTCGCTAATGCGTTTAAATATCAAAACATTTGCGTCTACCGACATACCAACAGTTAGCGCAATTCCAGGCAATTCCGGCAATTCCAGGTAGAGTAAGAGTTGCTTCAAGTAGGGTGAGAACTAATAGTATAGAGATCGCATCAAAAAGTAGTGCAACAGACGCCAATAAGCCTAATTGGCCGTAAGTAATGATTATGAATAAAGCAACGGCTACGATAGAGGTTATCGCTGCTATTTCTCCTACTTTTATTGACTCTTCTCCAAGACTTGGACCGATATTTTTCTCTTCTATTATCTTAAGTGGTGCTGGTAATGCGCCAGATTTTAAGAGAATCGCCAGTTTACTTGCTTGTTTTTCAGTGAAATTACCACTAATTTCTCCCTCTCCATTTAGAATTGGTTCGCGTATTGTTGGCACAGTTAAGACCGTGTTATCGAGAACAATTGCAAAGGGCTTTCCCACATTTTCTTTAGTGATTTTCGCGAATCTTTTACTCGCTATGCTGTCGAATTTAAAATGCACTGTTGGTTTACCTAATTGACCAAATTTAACTGATGCGTTAACCAACGAAACACCGCCTATTTCAGTCTTGCGGAATACCGGGTGAGAATAGCCTAAAGAATCCTTAGTATGACGGTAGTTTCATGGTCTACATCCTGCATCTTAGCTACGCTAATATTTGCCAAATATAAAGCTAGCTTAGCAGTTTTGCCAAGCAGAGATTTTATTTGTTCAGTGTCTTCTACTCCAGGTACTTGTACTAATATCTTATTCTGTCCTTGTTTTTGTACACTTACTTCCTTCGTGCCAAGTTTATCCAAACGTCTCACATTATTTATTGACTCAGAAACCACTTCATGGATTAAAGAATTTTTGTAATGAGGTTTATATGAAATGAAAATTAAAGCATCATTTTTATTTAGCTCTAGATTTGGGTTTGTTTTATGAATTAACGTCGAAACCTTTTTATAGTCATCAATATTATTTAAAGTTACAACCACTTGTTGTACGCTGGATTCGATGCTTTTTGTTAGCAGACTTTCTTTTATCTCATCAGCTAACATAGCCAATTTTTCTTTGAAATAGGAATCTAAATCTACATTAAGGAGTAAAGACGATCCACCTTTTAGGTCAAGTCCTAAGTCTATTCTCTTTTTTGAAACAAGAAGCTTATTATCAAAGAAATTTGGCAGTATTATATATAAAGCAAGTAAGAGAATGCATAACACCGAGAGAGATTTGATTATAAACCTATTGCGCATAAGTTGTAGGTTAAAAATATTGATTGTAAACTGATTTTGTAAACCGTTTAAGTTAAAATTTAGATACATGCTACTCAAAATAGGTACCAGAGGAAGTAACCTTGAAATTGCTCAAGCTTTGGAAGCAAAACAAAAGTTGCTGGGCTCTTTTCCCCACTTTTCTGTTAAAATCATTAAGATAAAAACTTTCGGTGACAAATATGCCAATGCAAACCTCGCAGAAATAAGAGGTAAAGGATTGTTCCTCAAGGAAATTGAGACTGCAATGCTCGATAATAATATAGACATGGCAGTTCATTCGCTAAAGGATGTGCCTGCATTTTTCTCGAAAGATCTGGCAATCCCTTGTATTTTAGAGAGGGTGAGTCCATACGATGCGTTTATTACTAATAAATATAACAGCCTTGAATCTTTGCTACAGCAAGCTACGATCGCCACTTCTTCAATAAGGAGAAAAGTGCAGCTACTAAATTTTATGCCAGAATTAAATTTAGTGCCGCTGCTCGGAAATGTAACAACCTGACTGCAAAACCATAGTTTTGATGAAATAATTATAGCTGAAGCTGGGCTCATAAGGTTAAAAAAACATCACTTAGTCACGGAGGTATTATCACCAAAAACCATGCTAAGTGCAGTGGGACAGGGTGCAATTTGCATTCAATGTCGATAAAATGATGTAAAAATTATCGATCTTTTAGATAAAATTAATAATAATAAGTCTTTTATAAGAGTGAAATCAGAGCGCAGCTTTATGAAGACAGTAAATGGTTCATACTTTACACCGCTTGCAGCTTTGGCAGAATATGTGAGTGAAAACATGCCGCATCTTTGTTGTATGTTATCAGACGAGAAAGATATATACTTTACTGAGCGCACCTCGTTTGCAGAAGATGCGGGAAAAATGGGTATGGATGCGGGGTTAGAGTTAAAATAAATATTCTTATAAGCTTACCTAAAGTACGTGGAATCTATCGCTATAATGTTTCAATGTCTAAAATGACGTGGTTGAATGTTGGTGGACAAGCTGATGTATTGTTAAAACCACATGATATCGAAGATTTAATGTATTTGATTAAAAATACTGAATTGTCAACTAACTTTATCGGTGCAACATCCAATCTAATAGTGCGAGATAGTGGCATTCGAGGCATAACAGTGAAATTGGGCAAGGAGTTTGCATATAAGTAATGTAAATGTAACAACTCTATCGTTTGTAGGTGGTGCTGTGCTGCTTAGCAATCTCGCTTATTTTGCTGGAGAACAACAGATTAGTGGACTCGAATTTCTAGTTGGAATTCCAGGAACAGTTGGCGGTGGAACAGAAATGAATGCGGGTATGTATGGTAGTGATATCGCAAGTGTTATTCAATTGATAAAAGCGGTAAATCTAGAGGATGGAAATCTATATGAAAGAAATGGACTATGTCTACCGCGGACATCGCTTGAACGGGCGATGGATTTTTGTTGAAGCTGAGTTTAAAGGGGTAAGTTCAGAGCATGAAATTATACTAAGCAGAATAAAGGAAATTATTGATAAAAAGAATAAAAGTCAACCAGTAAGAGGAAAAACTGCTGCGTGCAATTTATAAATCCAAAGGACTACCAAGCGTGGAATCTGATTGATGAGTCTGGCTGTCGAGGATTAAATAACGGTGGAGCTAAAATTTCTAAGAAACATTGTAATTTTCTGCTCAATTACAACAATGCAACTGCATTTGACTTAGACAACCTGGTAAGAGATGTAGTGAAAGACAAATTTAACATTGAACTTGTGTGGGAAATGAGAGTTTTAGGTGGTTATAAAGAAAAAAGCTGTAGCAAGAGTTAGATGAGGCATTTTGAGAAAATGTGCTTGTGTTATGAACCGTTACAAAGTTAGTAAAGATTCTGGTTTACTTAAAGTTCGTTAGTTGTTATTTTTAAAAACACAATATTTACTATAGCACCATATGCTTAAGATGTTTTCTGAAGTCTTATTTATACTAATGTTTTTGGTTTCTAGCTTTTTTATTGTGAATAGTGATGAAGCTAAGTCTAAAGTAAAACTTAGCGAGTAATATAAACCTACAGGTAATCCTGGCGGTACAAACTTTCACGAAGATGAGGATTTTGCTAAGTCGTATAAACTGTATGAGAAACGTAGCTAACTCCTAAAGAAAAAAAGTTGCAAGGTCGGGCTAATGCCTACATAAACAAAGAAAATCTAGCTAAAGAGTTAAAGGGAAAAAAATCGCCATTCTTGACAACGAGCCAAGCGATGCAGAAGCCTGTATAGTTGAAGATGAAAAAGGATGATATGGTAAACCAGCATGGCATCAACATTGCACGTTTGAAAGGTGCTGTATTCATAGACCAGGGGCCAGTCTACGAATATGAAAACGAGCAGCGTGAAGGCAAACAACAGGAGGGAAAAAAGGTTACTACAGCACGAGAGAAAAACATTTCCCCTATAAATGTTACTATAAAAGACACTACATCGAAAAAGACGTGATCGCGTGATTCCATTCCTGACGTGACACAGGATTCATTTGAAAGTGTAGCTGATACAGCAGATGCTGAATGATCTGGCAGGAAAACCACACCGACATAAGACTCATGTTGTAAGAGTTGGACAAGTAAAGATAGGTGGAAATAATCATATAGTTGTGCGATCAATGGCGCTTGGTGTGTATATAGATCCCGGCAACATAAAAAGCAGTGCTAAGTAATATGCAAAGGAAATAATAGAACTGGTGCAAGCAGGTTCGGAGTTAGTACGAATTTCTTTGAATTCAGTGGGAAGAGCAATACCTTATATAGTAGAGGAAATAAATAAAGAAGGTTTTGACGCTAAAATATTGGTAGGTTGCGGGCAATATGATTTGGACAAACTAGTTCAAGATTATCCAGATAACATTAAAATGCTTGGTAAAATCAGGGTAAATCCAGGCAATATAGGCTTTGGCAACAAGTGATGAGAAATTTGAAAGGGTTATAGAATAT
Source organism: Prosapia bicincta (assembly GCA_036971475.1). Lineage (NCBI taxonomy): Eukaryota > Metazoa > Arthropoda > Insecta > Hemiptera > Cercopidae > Prosapia > Prosapia bicincta. The sequence continues at coordinate 150,891 of JBAIZL010000427.1, forward strand.
GCAATAAAACATGATCTCCCTGTCAGAATTGGAGTAAATTGGGGCAGCCTAGATAAATACATTGCACAAAAACAGATGGATGAGAACTCTTCATCCAGTGATCCAAAATCTTCTGATGTTATATTGCGCAAGACACTTGTAATATAAGCTCTGAGGAGTGCAAAAAAAGCCAAAGAAATTGGTCTCAGTTTAGATAAAATAATCATTTCGTGTAAAGTGAGTAGAGTGCAAGATTTGATTTCAATTTACACGGCGCTTGCAAAATCTTCTAATTATGCTTTGCACTTGGGCTTAACAGAAGCTGGTATGGGCAACAAAGGCGTGATAAATACCACAGCAGGGCTTACTTACTTATTACATAATGATATTGGAGATACGATACGTGCCTCTTTAACTCAACGCCCTAGTGTGTCACGAATTAATGAGGTAACGGTGTGTCAAGAAATATTGCAGTCTATAGGCTTAATCCTCAAGTTAGCTCATGTCCTGGATGTGGGTGCACAAGTAGCGAACAATTTCGTATATTGACTGAAGAAGTAAATGATTATATAAAAACTCGCATGCCGATCTGGAAAGAAAAACATACCAGGTGTAGAGCATATGAACATTGCTGTTATGGGTTGCATCGTAAACGATCCTGGAGAAAGTAAACATGCAAATTTAGGAATCAGCTTGCCTGGATATGGAGAAAAGCCAGTTTTAACAGTCTATAGAGACGGCAAGTACTTTAAAACTTTACAAGGCAACAATATCTTTGAAGAATATAATACAATCATCGACAACTATGTGGAGGAGCGTTATACATAAAATCAGTCTAAGCTAAAACGCAATTAATTTTGCGCCTTTAAATGTCTTAAACGCTGCATATCCAAGTAGTCCCCTCTTCTGTCATTCCAGCGCCCTTTTCGTGTCATGTTAGTGCGTGACACTGGTATCCATCCTTTCCATAATCATCAAATACATCGCATTTCTCAACACAAAATTTTACATTTACCAAAAATTTCTGGATCCCAGTGTCTGAGCACTGGGATGACACCACCATAAAGCGTCACGCTCTGGAATTACAGAAATCCAAGTAGCTCTCTTCTTCTTATCCCAGTACCCTCTTCTTGTCATCCAAGTAGCCCCTCTCTTGTCATCCCAGTGCCTCTTCGGTGTCATCCCAGTGCATTCCCTCTTGTCATCCCAGTGCTCCCCTATTTGTCACCCCAGTGCTTGACACTGGGATCCAGCCTTTCCATTAAAAGGCCGTATTTTAACATAACTTTTATACTTACCAACTTAATAAAATTCCTAGATTCCAGCGTCACGCGCTGGAATTTGTTGCAAGAACAAATATTCGTTCATAAATTGCAACTAGCCACAAACATTAGGAAATTTACCAAACGAAGAAAAAAGGCAAAAGGATGCCCGAATAGCGAGTTTTGACCCTCTGAAATCACAATGTTCGTATAGCTGCAAGCTTGACTATAATTTTATTCAATAACATAAAAGTAGCATAGCAAATCAATTTATTTTTATTGGTATTGTCTTTTTTGTAGAAAACACTTCCTAACTTTTTACCGCTTTTGCTGGATAAAGCCACAAATGATTATTTTTTTTATAAAAAATGTTGTACTACGTAAAATATTATTGTATAGGTGGGTAAGAATTTTCTATAGCTAGAGAAATGTGACTGCATGACTAATAGATACTTGATGAGAAGCTAGCTTTACTTCTTTTTCAACGGTTATGGCAATAAGAAAATTATATTTTTATTAAAAGAGGGTCATGTTTTTATGAATAAAGAAGATGGGGCTAGTCTACAAAGACTACCTTTAAAAATAACTGAGGAGAAAAACCATCTATATCATGTAGAAGGGGAAATACTGAGATTCTCGCAAGAGAACCCAGCACTAAATAGAAACACTAGCCAACCACTGGCTACCATCGGCAGGAATGTGGAAGGTGAACAAGACTCAATACCAGTGCGTTTAGTAAGTTGGCAAAGGATCTAAGCAAAAAATAAAAATGCAAAAATAGCAGAACCAGATAATCAATTGAAAGATAAAAGAAGTGAAATTCAATAAACAGAGAAAAAAACAGTTATTATTACCCAGGAGGTTCAATTTTAATGAATCTAGGTCTTCCATTAACTGAAAGTGAGGGAGGTCTAATTAGCGAATTTCATAAAGATCTATCTAGTGTACCGGTATAAAACGATAAATGTTGTGAAGGTAATAGTCCCATAAGCAATGCTTTAAGGTGCATATTGAATATAACAAAGAAATACTTAAAAAGAGGAATAATATTAAATGGTGGTAAGCACGTTATAACAGATTTGGTGTTCTCATGAGCGCGTGCGAAATGTATTAACGAGTGATAAAGAAAATGCAAAGATAGTACATAATATCGTGGATAATTTACTGCTAAGGGGTGGAAAAGTAGAATACAATCTTTTTTATGATAGTAAATTACCGTGTGTAGTCCTTAAGTTCAGTGCTTTAGCACGTGAAGGTGTTATAAATGGTAATACTCAAGGTGAAGTTTTAAACACAGAAATAGATAACACATATTTTTATGTGAGATATTCGCTAGATAGTATTATTGATGTTTCAAATATTGTAGATAACCCAAGGATAAAAGAAGATTTAGATTTAAGATGTCACATATTTCACATAGGGAAGAGTATAGTAGAAGTTGATAACACAGGAGAAAAGAAAAACAATACAAATGTTGAAAGATGTAGTATTAAAATATCTTCTAATACTGAGGTAGGCAGATTAGTATTTACCTAAGTCCTGATGAAAATAGCAATAAAATAAAAGTAGAAATTGATGAGAAAAACAGAGCAAAGTTTAACAAATTAAAAGATCAAACAAA
>JBAIZL010000058.1:7500-62500 GCA_036971475.1 Prosapia bicincta
CAAAATATTCCATTATCTAGAATTAATTTTTCCTATAGTTAGCTGTTATTAATAGGAGCTGAATGAAATGATTTTTTCCTGTGCAAAACATACACTGATACCCAGCAAAAAGATATGTTTACTTTAAAAGTATAACTTAAAAATTATTTTTCTTCTATAAGGAAAATTCTTAAACAAAATATACATAATTTTACTTATTGGGAAAACATACCAGTATATATATATATATATATATATATATATATATATATATGTATATATATATATATATATATATATATATATATATATATATATATATATATATATATATATTAATATACAACTACTTATTTTAACTATCTTGTATTTTTAACTGATAAAAAAATCTGTAAACTTACATAAACTATTTTGTTCTTAATGACATCACAATAGGCAAAGCCTGACTTTTAAACTTCATAGGTCCAGCTTTCTTTTATCAGAATGTGATGAGACACCCTGTTGTTTTCATCGAATTGGTATTCCGGGTCTAAATCTGAAGAACAGAAAACAATTGTTAGTGTAGACATTGTTTTTTTTTTATTGCTGCTCTGTTGGAATTAATATACAATATGCATGATGATCTCTGCACAGTACGTGTTGAACTAGTTAGTCCATATATAATATTAAGAGCGAAATATTAGAAAGACGGAGCACAATGAATACTAAAACCAGTTTCTAATTTCTATTAGAATCTAATTAACTATTCTTAGTGAATCAGAATATTTATGTTTTCTTGCATTCCATAAAGCGCTAGTACTATCACTAACAAAAATAATAAAAGTAAATCAAGACTTAAAATACATATTTATGTATATATATATATATATATATATATATATATATAATAGTATTAGTACTATTATTAACTAAAAATTTAAATAGTAAAAGCATATTAGGACTTACGTCTATCTAAATACACGAGAATATACAAATGTAAAAGTTATTTATTGTTGTGTACATCTAATGCTTTTCTTCGGTAAACAGTTTCGACATTACAATAAAAACTATTGGTAAGAACCCCAATATTACAAAAATATTAAAACACATCTAATATTACAAGTTACCTAAGAATAAACCTTTATGCACATTTCGATGACCATGTCATCATCAGAGTCATATTACAAAATTACAATCTAGGGTACATTAACTTATAAGCTAGACAGTGTTATGATTGTCTTTATTCCGGGTGATGGCGGAACTGTTTACCGACGAAAGCATTGAATGAATATAACAATAAATCATTCTTCACAAACACACACATACACACATAAATACACACACACACACACACACACACACACACACACACACACACACACACACACACACACACACAAAGAGACACATACACACACACAAAGACACCCCCCACACACACATTGACACACACACACACACACACACACACACACACACACACACACACACACACACACACACACACACACACACACACACACACACACACACACACACACACACACACACACACACACACACATATATATATATATATATATATATATATTTATTCCACATGTGCGTTATACATACATATTAAACAAAAATTTAAAATTATTCTACACATCAAACTTTAAATAATATTTCTAAAGTGTGTACATTATTTAAATACATATAAATTGAAATAATTTATTTCAAATTTACCTTTAAAGACGATTTTCGTAGAAAGTTTCAGAATGTATTGATCATTTATACTTATTTTTTGTAAAAATGAATAATTTTGCAGAGAACGATTTTTTGTTTTTAATATCTTACTCAGTAAACATTTACTTTCAAGTATTGTCAACTGTTTTACCTGCTAGTGGTTCATCTGCAGGTGTTATTCTGGATCTATTCCGGCATAGAAAAAAAGCCAATATAATTGCAACAAGAATGTACCCGACAGTGATTGTTAAGGAGACCAGTATCAAATCCACGAGTACCATATCCATGACGTAAATCTAAAGAAATCAAACAAATTAATCTTAGTGTCCACTTTGATGTTAAGAAAAATTAGAGAATGTAAATTTAGTAAAGGCTATAGATTAGTAAACTCAGTTTGTATCTAACCATTGTGCCGTGCTTCAACAAAACTCTTATGTTTAGAAGAGAAAATAATCCGTTTATTTAGTTTGTTCTATAATATAAATATTTTTATATATTAAATAAATTATATAAATATAATTGTTTTTTCCAAAGTTAACATACCCCCTAATTTGTGTAAGGGCTTACAATGAACAACTTCCTTTAAGAGCAATGCAACTACGTTACAGCGCATGTTTTCATAATTTGCATATTTACTAATTAATTATGCATTTAATAACACATATAGAAATACAATTTATATGAATTCATCGATTTTCTTTATATAAAAAAAACTTATGTTTAAAATTTAAAACTTACAAAATTTGAATTTTACAATTTTGACAAACTCCTGAAATCTCTGAAACCCCGGCACGGATTCCTGGTTTCTTGATACTGTTTAATTTGGACTGGCTGTGGTTCTTCACTAAACCATGCGAATAACAATATTAGTAAGAACTTTATTCATATGAAAACTTATGTAAAGCAGACATTTTGAGGGTGAATAAAATATTATAAAAAAATATTTTTATTTTAATACGTTTCTTATATAAAAATATTAGAACATAAAATTTTATTACTTTATTTATCGTAATATATAATTAATTTATTACACTATTAATTTCATTAGGTGAAGATTTGGTCTTTGAGGATTTTAATTATATATATATATATATATATATATATATATATATATATATATATATATATACTCAAGTAAGCTGGTACATCTCTGGTCACATATAAACCATTATTATTTAAAACATTAATCACCACCCTCCTAATGAAATCACTTAGATTCATTATATTTTTATTTCTCGTTTTCCTATCAATTTCATTGAAATATGTTTTTAATATCATATATGATAATATTATCTTAACTCTTAAACTCTTTATCGGTCTAGATATATTATTTTTGTAGACAATAATTATGACCTAATGTTATGTTATTTTTTATCTATGTTAATATTTTTGTTGTTGTTTTTAACTTTTATAATTTTATCAACCTAAAAAGTAGCTTAAATGTGTCAGTAAAGTTTTATTGAGGAAAAAACACTATTTTTATAATTATAAATGTTGAACTGATAATTGGAAATTGTCCTAATTAATAATAATTTATGATGTAGCTATTTTGTAAATTATTTTAATTTTTAAATAGAAACATTCATTCCATTCTTGCAATGTTTTCCCAATTTTTTTGAAATTTTATAAAATAGATTATTATTAATTATGTTTATTTTATATGTTCAAATGTAGCTTTATAGAAGAATGAATAAAATGAAAATATAACGTAATCAATCTTATCTTATTTTCTCGTCTTCAGAATTTACTGAAATTAAATATTAAAAAAAATGAATTCATACAAACACACACAAACACAACCACGAGTGTTATATTTAAAGAATTATTATTTAAAAATTATCTTTACACTATTAGCCTAACGAAAAAATTTAAACTAAACAAATTAACATTAAAATTCTAATATTATTTTAAAGGAAATTGTTCATGATTGATACAGGATAAAAATCTTACAGACCAAAAATTAAAAATTTTTTTAAAGGCCTCTGCCTTTAATCTTGCTTACGTCACAAAATTAGTAAAACAGAAATAAGATACTTTTCTTATATAATATTATGATTTGCATTCATGTTTTGTAGAAGAATTCGTGTAAGGAAGGAGCTTTAAAAATTAAATTAAATATGAATATAAATTTGAGTACTGCATTGAGACATCAGTTATGTCTTGTTTGGATATTACAAACGTTTTAACATATTGCTCTTGATGGATATAATGGAAACAAGATTTTATTAGGATACTGTAAATATTTAAATACTATCATTAGCAAAGATAGTGGTTATGTGTATTTAATCATCTATTACTAATAAATATTTACGGTTTACTAAAAATAATTATTGGTAAATATTTTCTAAAAGTAAATTTATTTGTTTTTTTCTCGAAATTCCTTTCAGAAACATTCCCAGACAATTTCACACTAGAATAAGTGCTATTTGAGATAACCCGGAATTATTGTTTTCAATTTCTGTAAGAAAAATATAAAATTGCTAAGTTGATACAGTAATTTAAAATATATTATTTTGTATACAAAACTATCATAGGTTTATGTCTTAATTTAATATTTCAATTTTTGTATTAAATTAATGAAATTAATTTTATATGAAAAACAAACTACCTTACCTTACATAGACAACCTCTGTATGATCAGCAATGACGAACTGTTGCTTGGGCATGGAACAGTTCCCGCTACCTGTCAATTTGCCATGGAAACAAACCCCCTCCCCTTGCTTATAAATACTAGGCACAAAGGGTTATTTGTTTATCTAGAGTTTGTAATTCATTTTGCGAACAGTTTGTCTTACTTTGTCTATCCACCTTTGTGACCCTTTATATACCTCTTTGTATGGTAATAAATATACAATAAAAAAAGTTGAAATATACACTCACATACACACTCGTGTGCGCACGGCACACTTACATATACACCCCCCCCACACACGCGCGCTCACACACACACACACACACACACACACACACACACACACACACACACACACACACACACACACACACACACACACACACACACACACACACACACACACACACACATACATACACACACATACATACATGCACACACACACATATATATATATATATATATATATATATATAACTTCAAAATCGTTATAACTGCATAAAACAACTGTGGCGAAGTGTTTAACATGAATAAATGAAACTACTACACCACAAATGACTTTTTTCTTTTATTCAAAACCTTATGTACATTTCATTCAAAATCATTACTAAAATGGCTCATAATGTCCAATCTTTACTAAACCGTCTCATTACTGAAATTTCAATTCGTTTAGTCTGTAACAATCTAGATATTCTGAAGTATATTATATTTATATTTTAAATTAAATGTATAATAGAGCTGAAATAAGATATTTGTTTCGTTTCATGTAGTCAGGAATAATGTTTTAGAACTTAATGTATGCTAGTATTTCTACTGAACGGGAATTATGATGCAAACTTCAAATGCATTCAAAAGAGTATTTCTTTCAAAACAGAATTTAAAATATTAGGATATATTTTAAAACACAAGATGTAATAAAATGTTTTTTAAAGTTGCATCAGTTGGTTGTCTGAACAGTTTTTAATTGATTTTTGTGAAGTTATGCGTAACCCCTCTGGTCTCCCTTCAAATCAAATATGAAGTAAGGCGGACAGAAAGTTTCAATCTGAGGCGTCCCAATTGCTAAAAATGAAAAATTGTCTTGGTAAGTACGTTAATGTTCTTGGTAGAACAAATACAAACTAATTAATTATTGTAGTTTTTCTTTTCGGGTTATTAACCGGAAGTAAGGGAGTGTACAACGCTCTTTTTAAAAATTGTTAATGTTATTGAAATGTGATTTTGAATTCCTTTGTATGATGTAAGTCTAAATTAATTTTAAGCTATACTGATGTCGATATGTTTGCTTAAGTTAAATATGTCGCACATTCTTCCTTGGGTTGAGTCTGTGATTTTATTTTCATTAGAAATCTTTTAACCTGTAGCTGTTTACAAATATCAATAAACTTGAGAAATTTTTGTTTAATGTTAAATGGAAATGTTTTATTTAATGTTAAATGGAAATGTTTTGTTTAATGTCAATGTAAAATAGATCAAATAATTAATATAACATCCTCATCTTCATTTAGGTCAGGAATATTTCTATATGTTTGAGTACAATTTATTGTTTTGGGGTGTAAATGTAGCAGGCCTCCACGTGGTGCACCCTGGGTAACGCTAAATCTGCTACGACGAATCTCTGCCAAATCCTTCTAGAGATGACCAAATCGATAGTATCAAGCAGCCAACGCAAAGTAAGCCCTTCTCAGGGCTTGAACGACGGGCTCCGCGTACTATTCTGGAACGCCGGTGGCCTTAATAACACAAAGTTCACAGAGTACAAGACTCTCATTCATAAATTGGACGCAGATGTTTTCATTGTAGTTGAAGATGGAGCCTCAACAGACTCTCCAGATTTTTTTCACACTATGAATTTTACCAATTTTATTTTACCTAGGTCTAGACAAGTGGCCTCAGGGATTGTTGTCGGTGTAAATAACAACGCAGCATGCAAATTTGAGGTGCTTCACAAGATGTGCGAAACCGACAAACATGAAGCCGTACTTATAGAAGTCTGGATAAACGGACACTACTACAAAATAATTGGTGTTTATAACCCACCAACTAACAACTTAAATACAAGTCTCATAGAAATGTCATCCCGACACCGCAACTCCATTATACTAGGGGACTTCAATGCGCACTCCCCCCGATGGAACTACTCTGACCGCAAAGCACCTAGCCACGCTATGGAGAATTTTATTGACAAAACACAACTGATCTATCTACAATCAGAACCCACCTCTCTATCATTTGGTGGAAGCACCAGTACACCTGACATGTGCCTGGTACATGCAAACCTGATAAGCAGATCTGACCTGAAACTGAGGGATGCTGTTGAGGGATGTGGTCATAGAGCCTTGTTCTTACAGGTGCGACCAAAAAATAATAATGCCCAAAAACTACGTCTTCCACGCTGGAATTTCAAAAGGGCAGACTGGACAGCTTTTGAACAAACATCAAATCAGCTTCTCACTCCTAGCATGCTTTTAGAGGTCGCCAAAAAATGCATACCCAGAGGGTACGTCAATAAATATAAGCCTTTTTGGAATGAAAATCTGACAAAACTACAAAGGGAACGTAATAAAGCCAGGAAAAGGGCAGAGACTACCAACAACCTCGAAGACTGTATCCAACTCAGCAATAAACAAGCCCAATTCAGGAGGGAGATCATCCAACAGGAAAAGAAGCACATACCGTAATTTTGTTGCCAAACTAGATTTTAGAAGGGACGGCTCGAAAGCTCACAATTTTATTTCAAGCCTCAATAACGACAAACGTAACTTCACATGGGAACCAATCATTTTCAATGGAAGGACGCTCACCAGCCCAAAAGACGTTTCAAAAGCACTCTGCAAGCACTATGCTGCTGTCAGCACCCTTGACATAAGAGCCAATGACCGTAAATACATCAAACAGCAATCAGTGGGCCCTCTCAAAGCCGAGCCGACACCTGAAATGGTCAACCCTTTCCTAACACATGAACTGGAAGCAGCCATTCGCACACTAAAAAATGGAAAAGCAGCGGGACCGGACCGAATATTTCCCGAATTTATAAAACACCTTGGTGTAACAGCAAAGCAGTGCCTCCTCAAGCTCATAAACTTCACAAGGATGAAATGGGTCCCCCACCAATGGAAAAGAGCTGAAATTATCTACATCCGTAAGAAAGGCAAACTCCGTAACAACCTCGAGAGCTTCCGGCCGATATCGCTGACCAGTGTCTGCTCAAAGGTGGCTGAAAAGATGATTGAGCTAAGACTGAGAAACTTCTTAGAAAAGAAAGGAGCAATAAGCGAAGCCCAAGCAGGTTTTCGCCAAAACCGCTCTACTGTTGACCAACTGGTGAAGTTCACTCAAGCAGTGAAGGATGGTTTCCACAGAAGGCAGTCCACCCTGGCCGTACTAATTGATTTTAAAGCTGCATATGATAAAGTGTGGAAGCAATTGCTACTATCAAAACTAGCGAAACTGGGGGTGGTAAACAATATGATGAAGTGAATAAAAAATTTCCTAACCCAGCGCCTGATAAGGACGAGGTTCATGAGTGCTGTCTCCAATTTTAAAGTCCAAAAACAAGGTTTACCTCAGGGAGCCGAGCTCAGTTGTCTTCTCTTCAACACAATGATTAATGACCTCACCGCCGCCATCGAAAAAACACCTGGCACATCATACCTACTGTATGCTGATGACGTCATTGTGTGGAATACTACTAACAAGACTGACCACCTTGAAGGAACTATGAACCTAGTATTAGAAAACATTGGGCTATGGGCCGACTGCAATAAAATGACAGTTAATCCTGAGAAAACCATTTTTCAGTTTTTCACTCTCTCCACCAAGCTCCCAACCATTGAGCTCAAATATAAAAAGAGTTACCTACCAGAGTCTAAATTGTCTAAATACTTAGGTGTTAATCTGGACACTAGACTCTCATTGAAAAATTACATACAAGAGGTTGCTGAGCGCGCTAGCAAGCGAACAAATTTGTTAAAAAGACTAACTGGTACAAAGTGGGGTTGCACGCAGGACGTTCTTGCCACTGCTTATAAGACCTATGTCAGACCCTCCATGGAATACGCTTCAGAAGTTACGTCACTGGCCAGTCAAGCGAATCTGCGAAAGTTAGATAAAATCCAGAACAGTGCCCTTAGAATCATCACCGGCGCAGCTTTCTCAACGCCCATTTGTGCGATGGAAATGCAAACCTGCATACAACCATTGCAAAAAAGGCGCGAAAAACTAACGCTTAAATTTTGGGAACGCTCAAGAAGAGTAAATCACCGATTCTGGACTAACTATAGAAAGGCTGCACAGAGACTAAAAACAAAGCTAAGCCCACTACAACACGCTGAAGAACTTAGAAGAAGGCATAGCATCGGTGAATCAAACCCAACCCCGCTCAAAACTTTCAACAAGCCGACTATTGCCATGCCTCTCAAAAGTTTGTCATTACTAAACTTTAAAACCCCCAAGCATCTTGCACTCCCAGAAGAACTAAAGATTTCTGCCCTTGAGACAATCCACACTTTATATCCTGAACCAGACTGGCTGCACATCTACACTGATGGATCTAAACTCAATCCTACTGGAGCTGGAGCTTTCTCCAAGCTATTTGAAATCAGCCAGGGCGTTGGGGCAAACACAAGTAATTTTGATGGGGAAGTAACGGCAGTGCGACTGGCCGCCGAGGCTCTTGCTGCGCATCACCCAGCAACGAACCACCAACGAGCTGTTTTCTTTATAGACTCCCAAGCCGCCATAATTGCAATAGGCGACAACTCTTCAACAGACTGTTCGAACATATTCCACTGCCGAGAAGCAATCTCACATCTTTTGCAAAATGAATGGTCAATTAGCCTTCAGTGGATCCCAAGCCACGTTGGCATCACAGGTAACGAAAGAGCAGACGACCTTGCAAAATATGGAACGCAGATGCAACAACCATATGCAGAAACCAGCCTCACCTCTGCCAAACACCTTATTGATGCAATCCTTAAACGCTCCATTAAAAAAGATCATGAGGAAGCCAGCAGGGGGAAACAGTGAGCATCACTTAGCAGTCGCGGTCCTTTGGTGCCCACAAGCGATAGAGCAACTGCCGTGGCTGACTTTCGACTTCTGACAGGACACGACTATCTCCAGGCCCACCTCTACCGTTTTGGCCTAGCGGAGTCCGATACGTGTCCGCTCTGTCTCAATGGTGTCATGAATGGGGACCACATTTCAACCTGTCCTGAACTGGACGACCAGCTGTCCAGAACCGGTCGTTACTGGGAGGCTCGACGCCGAATGGTTCAACAGCTAAGGGCGGGCATTGGATAAAGTAAAGTAAAGTAAAAGTAAAGTAAGTACAATTTGAGTACCATTCCTAACGTTTCAATATTCTCCTCTGTTGGCTCGTTTTTCGGAGAAACTCCATTTCCAAAACTCGAATCGTACTTTCAAGTTTGAGTGTTTTGAAAATGGAGTTACTCCGAAATGCGTCAACAGAAGACAATACTGAAACGTTAAGAAATGTCAGAAAACTGTACTCAAACGTATAAACTGGATCATATAATATAATTCGGAAAAATTTATGTACGAGATGAATTTAAAGTTAGTTGTGACTAAATTTAAAGAGTTGATAGCTCTGTGTAGTAACCTTAAATTGATTCTGGGGCTGTATACATTTTGAGAGCTGAAACTATATATATATATATATATATATATATATATATATATATATATATATAATTTCTCTTTCTCTTTCTCTCTCTCATAACATATATATATACTGTAACGTTACACACTGTAACGGTGTGACACACCGTGACAAATAGGAAATAAATAATTTCCTGTTTTTAAGTAATAAAGTTGATTTTTAAATTAATCAAGTTTGGAATTATAAAAATAATAAAGAGTGAAGAATTAAATAAAATCATATATAGAATAATTAAGCTAAATTAAGAAGTATTAGAAAATAAAATTGTAATAACTAGCTAAATTTGACCATCGTGAGTGAGGTGAAAATTTTCTAAGTGCTTAAAAAAGCTATCTTAAAAACCAAACTACGTAGAACTATCATCGACATTTTAAAAGAACCAGAATAAGCCAGAATAAACATTAGTGAAAACAAAATTTGAAAAACTTGAAAAACAAAAAAGTTACAGCAGTTTAAATAAAATAGACATTTTTCAGTGTTCCAAAAATGATAATCAAACTCTGCAAGCTAAAACAGATTCGTTGTCCGACTTGCCTGTACAAGGAATAAATCCGAAGATAGCAAGTATTGCAGGCGGGGTGAGGTAGGTTAACTTCACCGCTATATATACTAGGTCTCTAAGACCTAAGAGACAGTCTGAAATAAATTTTTAATACGAGGTGCCGCGGAACGCAATGCTGGACCGCGAGTAGGACCGCCATCAGGCCAGATGGAGCAAACCTCAACGCTTCCGACGTCTAGGACTACCAAGGGATGAAGGCTCCAGACTCAGCCTCCAGGACGCGGGAATGGAGGAAAACCACCACCGACGAACCAGGGATGGCGACTTCCGATGTCCAAGGACCAGGGAATCCAGACGAGGGACTCTAGGACCGGCAGGAACATCTTTGGCAAGTCATTTTCTCTATTCGATACCAATTACGTCAAATTTAGTCAGTTAATTTTATTAAATTCAAACAAATATTCAAGCTTAAACAATGACTTCACTCTTTATAAAAATTAAATAAATTTTATGCTTAATAAAATGAATTTAAGTGATCAAAATATTTCAAATGATAAATATTAAACTTACAAAGGGTTTTTGGTCATGAGCCATTTATTTTCAAGGAAATAAGAATTTTTTAAATATTATAAATTTAAAAATTATGTGTCATAAATACGAATTTACCAATTCAATAGAGAAGATAAATTTTTATTATGTGTAATTTGGGAAATAATTTTATTTTTATGTAAATGTAATTGATATATATGGAAATTATAAGATTTTAAAGTATGAAAAACAACAAGTTATTTAGTGAATTGTTCTGTCAATATAATTATGTTTTATTTGAAAGGATAAATTTTCTTTTTTATTTAAATAAATAAAATTAAATATGTTATAAAAATCAACAGTACTTGCATTTCATCCTGTGTCGAATAATCAATAAAAACTGTTTAGCTTTTTCCAACTAATATGAAAATGATTATTAAATCAGTAAACAAGTTTAATTAAATTTCACTAAATGATAATAGTTAAAACCAAATGTTTTTAAAGAGTTTCTCTCAACTAACTTCATTGAGCTAGCCTAAAGATTAGTTGGTTTTTTGTATAAAAGTCCAGAGATTTATCTACTGGCAGATTGTATTTAAAAGGACACAGGAGCCTTTTAAAATAGGTAAATTAAACACGATCGTATTTTGCACGTCCTCTTGCTGTCTCTGCAGATCATCATCAGGTGGTAAGACTCTGTGAATATTTTGTTTATTATTTTAAATGTGTTTCTTTCCAGCTGACTATTGAAATGACATGTGTGACTATATCTAGACCCTACATAATTGATAAACCAATTTTGGGGAGTTTATACTTATTTTAAATAGTAGTCAGCGGGAATAGGCTTGTTTTGGGCCTGGCCCTATGAGCGGGAAATATACACGTAACTCAGGGATTTTAGCACGGTTTAACAAGCGGGGTGATTGGCAGATGTTTGGTTTGTTTATAAATAAGTTTTTTAAACAACAAAATTTTGGTATTCTGCGAGTAGGAAATCAACAAAGTAGGGTGGGACGTTGCAGAATTGGCGCCCGAACGTTAGGGGCTTTGAACAGGTTCCCTATATCAAGATTAAATAGTTAAATTATAGAGATAAATCGAGATTGTTTAAATAAGTGAAGTCAGAATGTTTTAAATAATGCAATTAAATTTGTAAATAATAATATAAATTGAAGGAATCCAAAAGCGTACAAATAAAAACAAAATAAATAAATAATTGCAATTGAACAAATATTTAGACGAAAGAGCGGGTAAGGAACCATCTGGCCTAAAGGAAATCAAATAGAAAGGAATAAGTGGTTAAATAATTAATTGAATAATAAATAAATATTAAATCAAAATGTCTAGATCCGAGATGGATAAATTGATGGTCTTTTCAAAGCAAGAGAAGAAAAAGATAAAGATGAGCGAGAGAAAGAGAAGGCGGAAGAGAAACGATTGAGAGAGGAAGAGAGACAATTGAGAGAGAAAGAGAAGGCGGAAGAGAAACGATTGAGAGAGGAAGAGAGACAATTGAGAGAGAAAGAGAAGGCGGAAGCAAAACAAAGAGAGAAGGAGAGAGAAGACAAAGAAACACGATTGAGAGAGGAAGAGAGACAATTGAGAGAGAAAGAAAAAGCTGAAGAGAAAATGGAAAGACGACAGTTATGGGAGGCTTTCCAGTTAAAATTCGATGACTACCAAAAAGAAACTGAGACTAAGACAAGTAACATATACGAAAAGTTAAACGAACATGACACGGAAATAGAAAGACTAAGAACTAAAACGGAAACTAAAACGACTAAATTAAATGAAAAATTACAGAATATCCAAGAGGAGATTAAAACAGTGAAACAACAAGTAGCAAAAGTAAAGCAAACAGCTGGAGCAGGAATAGTAACACAAGTTTGCTTACCAAGGGTAATAGACAGGAACGGGGAGGCGACGTACCGTAGAATTGAGTTCTGGGGGAATGACAAAGAAGACCCAATGACATTCCTAGGGGAAATAGAAGACCTATTTACCGAGATAGACAATACTATGGACGAGACTGCCAAATTAAGGATTGTAGAGCGATATTTGAAAGGGGCAGCGGATGCATGGTGGAAAGCCATCAAGAACAACACAGAAACGTATTATGAATTCAAGCATGAATTCACGGAGCATTTCTGGAGTTATCGCCAGCAGGATAAGATACGCAGACAAATCAATCAAGGGCGCTACCATAATAATGGACCATACTCTATGGCAGAGTATTTTATTATAATGGTAAACAGGGCGAAAAACATAGACCCGATAATCCCAGAGAACCATCTGATTTTCATGTTGATGAAACATTTTGGGAGTAACGTTCAGCTAGCTAGTGTGGGGAACCCCACAAGTAATATCAAACAAGCAATAGTTTTCCTACAACAGCTAAACAGCGTTACTGACAAAGGAAATGGTAATGGGAACGGTCAACGAAGTCAACAGAGGCAGGTTGCTCCAAACCAACAACCTAACCCTAACCCAAGGTCCCATGGTGATACCACAAAATACCAAAATACCAAGTATCCTTAAAACCCTCATCCTAAATCGCCTATCCCCGGACCAAGCGACCAGAAGCCAAAAAACTGAATAGGAGGATCTCTGGCAACATTCAGGGAGATACGTTAACCAGGTTAGAGATCCGAGGCAATAAAAATTCAAAAATAATTCAGAGCGAGAGACCAAAGGAAAAGCCGGTTTACCATCATAATAAGATTAGCCTAGGCGGTTTTTCCATGTCTATTCGGGACGATTTGTTAGAGGAAGGAAATGACTCGGTTATAAAACTGGAGAATGTAGACCAGTGTCCAGTGATAGAGTGCGAAATTAAAGACCATACGTTAATTGCCCAAGTCGATACAGGTGCCCAAATGTCTGTGATTAAAACAGAAAAATACATAGCCCTAAAACAAAACGGGAATCTATTCTATGAGCTACCTATAGCTAACGTAGCGATAGTCACAGCATTAGGGGCAACCTGTAAACGAGTCAAATTGCAAACGATGCTACATTAAACGGACACACAAAGGAATTTGTTTTCTTGATAGTGGACAATCTACGGGTTGACCTTATCTTGGGAGCAAATACTTTGTGTGCGTTAAAAGCCCGAATAAACATGGAGAGATCATTTATGACGTATGAGATTGATGGATATCTGCTGCACCAGGAGTTTCTAGAATCAACTAATAACAAAGACAATTTAAGGCAAGAGATAGGATGCAATAAGATTAGTAAAGTAGTAAACAAAAATATTAACAAAAATTTATTATGTTCCGACGATACAAGCGGGGAACAGAAAGTAAATATAATAAAATCGCCTAGTATAGGCGGACCAATTAACGACGGCAAATTAACGCCTGAAGAGCCGACATTGGTGGGTCTGATAGTGGATAGCAAGCAGAGGGGGCTATTCATGGGCAAGGGTCAGGAAGATGGGTCCTTGTGCGAGTTAGGTGGTGCCAAACTAGAATGTAAACAAACTGTAAACAAAAATACAACTCAAAATTTAATATGTTCCAACGATACAAGCGGGGAACAAATCATGAAATTAAGACAATTGTCAACGACAAAAATTACAAACGAGATTACCAAAAATTTAGATAACAAATTAAGCGAAAATTCAAGGGAGATCGAATTATTAAATTGTGAAAGAACGGAATCAAGTAAGCTAACGGACTTAGATAAAGCAAAAAATGGGTTAACCAAACCTACAACAAACAAATTAAATAATGACGAGGGAGGATTCGACGAATTAAATAAAAATGGCTACAAGCCGAAACAATTAAAATTCCAACAAGTTAGGGAAAGACCTAATTGTCGGGAGACTAATCAGTTAGACAAAACAGAAATTCCGAAGCATTCTAATTCTAATCAATGTTGTTTAAAAACAAAGTCCAAATTGTTCGGTAAAAATAAATTTAAAGGTAAATCTCAGAAGTATCAAAATTACCAGAATAAACCAAGTAACAATAAATTAAAAACAAAAATAAAATACAGAAGTTATGCACAGTGGCGTAACGCGAAGCGCAGAAAGAAAACCGGAACGCATAAAAAATATTTTAAACTGAATACGGTTAAGTTGAAAAATACAAATAATAACTGTATATTAAATAAACAAGAAATGTCCAGGTTACAAGACTGATAAAAAGTTATTCAGATGTTTTTAATGAAAAACCCGGTAGATCTAATAAATATAAACATGCGCTCAAATTAAGGAAGGCACAACTTTTGTAAACAGGAACTATCCTATTCCAATGAACTTCCGCAAACAGGTTCAGAAAGAAATCGATAAAATGCTCCGATATGGCATAATTGAGAGGTCAAGGACGCCGTATGTTAATCCTATGGTTGTTGTCATAAAATCAGACAATACGGTTCGACTTTGTTTAGACGCTAGGAAATTAAACGAGATAACTGTACCCGATTATGAAAGTGCACCTAGTATAGACGACATCCTAAGAAAGGGAAGGAATAAGCGGTATATTTCGAAGATCGATATGACATCAAGTTTTTGGCAAGTACCATTGACACACGAGTCAAAGAAATATACCGGCTTTTTATTCGACAATAAGGTGTACAATTTTAAGGTCATTCCATTCGGGTTACAGAATTCTCTAGCGGCCCTAGTAAAAACAGTCGATGTAACACTTGGCGTGGAATTAAGCGACAACATATTAGCCTATGTTGACGGCCTATTATGTCTATCGGAGCCGTTTGAGGAACACCTGGAGCACTTGCATATAATATTTTCCAAATTCAGGGAGGGAAATTTAACAATAAATCCAAATAAGACATTGTTCTGCCAACAGGAAGTGAAGTTTTTAGGGTACATTTTTGACCAGAAAGGGGTAAAATCTGACCCAGATAAGCTACAAGCGATTCGCGATTTTCCTAGTCCTAAGAACAAGAAACAATTACAATCATTCTTAGGATTTGTAAATTATTATTCGCGATTCACAAGTCAATACGCCCGAGAAACGTCACCCCTGTTGAAGCCGTTAAGAAAAGGACAACCCTGGGTTTGGGATATAGAAATGCAAGATGCATTTAAGAACGTAAAAAACCTGTTTGTGGAAGCAGTTACTGTGACACATCCGGTGGAAGGTCGGGGAACGTTTTTACAAACTGATGCGAGCGATAACGCTATAGCAAGTCAGCTGTACCAAGAAGATCAACAGGGCAGATTACAGGTAATAGGCTTTGTATCGAGAACACTGAAACAGGCGTAATTAGGGTATACAGTGTGCGAAAAGGAGCTTTTGGCAATCGTACATGGCCTAAGGAAGTTTCGGCCATTGATAGTGGGGGCCCCATTAACTATCATTACAGATAACAAAGCACTAAAGTTTCTTTATTCATGCAATTATACCAATGCACGTATAACTAGGTGGATTCTTGCGATACAAGAATATCAGCCAAAAATGAGACACTGTCCGGGTAAAGAAAACGTTCCTTGTGACACTATAAGTCGGATGTATCAAACTAATATGGGGAATAATAGCGGGCAAAAGGATTTAAAAGTAATTAAGATAGGACAAATTAAGATAGAATGCCCTACAATCATACAAAAAATGTTTAAGAAGATGAGACAAGTCCAGGAGCAAGAACCTGAGCTTCTTCATATAATAAATCAAATAAATCATTTAATTCATTATAAAATTTGTAACAATGTATTATGTAAAGTTGTAAACAATAAAACGAAGGTTGTGATGTCAAAACAAAATATTGTTCCATTTATAGAACATGTACACAAACAGTATGCACATTTAGGAAAAAATAAAATTGTTAAAATGGTAAACAAACATGTTTACATTAAGAGTATAAATAAACAATTCATGGATGAAATTGCAAACGTGGTTACAAATAAAATCCGAGGCATCTATGACATTAAGGACATTAAAAAGTTTTATGACGAGTAAAGGAATTCTAAAATGTGAACTTTACACTTATCATGAACCAAAAAATATAGAAATGCCAAATTGGAATATTGCTCAAATAATAGAACCAGTACGCGAGCGATAAGCGAAGTTAGGCAGGAACAAAATTGTCAGAATGATTAACAAACTGATTTAAAGTAAAAACATAAATAAGCAGGAGTTGAATAAGGCTAAATCTAAACTTTAAACTTAGCTACTTATCTGTAAAGGGACAAATGTAAAGCCGAATGTAAAACAAACTATTTAATAACTGAACCAATATTTCAAACATTACAAAATATTATTCAGGAAGTCTGTGTGTATTGAGCAAACATTGGCGAGCTACCTCCACTGCTTAGATCAAACGAGCCGGTTAAATCAAGAAGCGACGGGGAGATAGCAGGCGAACTTTAGTAAATTGTACAACAAATAAGCTGTCAGACCTTGCCAAATAAAACAAGAAAACTTGTGTACTGACGATCAAGGTCGCAACAAGAAGAACTTTGCATTAAAAGCAGAAGCAACGGAGACTTATCAGTTGGAATTCGATAATCTGGACACAAGCCAGTTTTATAAACTGTACAATATAAAGCTAGAGAATTTGAAGGCAAGGGTCGTTACGTTTTAACATGATAAGTTCAAGGAAGCAATGCATCGAATTATTGTTGTATTTTGATAGGATGTTTACAAGCCAGCTCATCGACCTTACCAGGTAGAATGGAATGTGGAATTCACGTAACAGTCAGCCGGTACGACGAAGGGTTCTATCGAAAAATAAACAAACTCAGCTAGATAAAGTGTACTTCCACAGCTGACACAATAACAACACGTGATACTTAGGATGTAAAAGGACATATGTTTAGAATTGTAGAATTGGTAAAATTGTAGAATTAGTTAGGTTGTTTATTTACAAGTAGGCTTCTTACGAAGTCATTGTTTTCAAGCCATAACTGATATAGATTAAATTGACGTGGTAGATAAATAAAGAAAATGACAGCTATTAGTGTGGTGAACAATGTGTCAATAAACGAAATAGAATTTAGTATAGACAAAAGTGACTTATAATTTACTAATAGAATGTGTTTGAAGTGTTTCAGGTTGAAAACTTATCAAGGTACAAGAAATTAATAATAAGGCAATTTTTGTAATAGCATAAGATATATTTAAGTAGAAGTCAGGTTATGAATTGGTAAAAAATATTTTGATAAAGTAAAAACATTTTTGACCTTTCAATCGGGGAAGTTGTAACGGTGTGACACACCGTGACAAATAGGAAATAAATAATTTCCTGTTTTTAAGTAATAAAGTTGATTTTTAAATTAATCAAGTTTGGAGTAATAAAAATAATAAAGAGTGAAGAGTTAAATAAAATCATATATAGAATAATTAAGCTAAATTAAGAAGTATTAGAAAATAAAATTGTAATAACTAGCTAAATTTGACCATCGGGAGTGAGGTGAAAATTTTCTAAGTGCTTAAAAAAGCTATCTTAAAAACCAAACTACGTAGAACTTTCATCGACATTTTAAAAGAACCATAATAAGCCAGAATAAACATTAGTGAAAACAAAATTTGAAAAACTTGAAAAACAAAAAAGTTACAGCAGTTTAAATAAAATAGACATTTTTCAGTGTTCCAAAAATGATAATCAAACTCTGCAAGCTAAAACAGATTCGTTGCCCGACTTGCCTGTACAAGGAATAAATCCGAAGATAGCAAGTATTGCAGGCGGGGTGAGGTAGGTTAACTTCACCGCTATATATACTAGGTCTCTAAGACCTTAGAGACAGTCTGAAATAAATTTTTAATACGAGGTGCCGCGGAACGCTATGCTGGACCGCGGATAGGACCGCCCAGGCCAGATGGACCAAACCTCAACGCTTCCGACGTCTAGGACTACCAAGGGATGAAGGCTCCAGACTCAGCCTCCAGGACGCGGGAATGGAGGAAAACCACCACCGACGAACCAGGGATGGCGACTTCCGATGTCCAAGGACCAGGGAATCCAGACGAGGGACTCTAGGACCGGCAGGAACATCTTTGGCAAGTCATTTTCTCTATTCGATACCAATTACGTCAAATTTAGTCAGTTAATTTTATTAAATTCAAACAAATATTCAAGCTTAAACAATGACTTCACTCTTTATAAAAATTAAATAAATTTTATGCTTAATAAAATGAATTTAAGTGATCAAAATATTTCAAATGATAAATATTAAACTTACAAAGGGTTTTTGGTCATGAGCCATTTATTTTCAAGGAAATAAGAATTTTTTAAATATTATAAATTTAAAAATTATGTGTCATAAATACGAATTTACCAATTCAATAGAGAAGATAAATTTTTATTATGTGTAATTTGGGAAATAATTTTATTTTTATGTAAATGTAATTGATATATATGGAAATTATAAGATTTTAAAGTATGAAAAACAACAAGTTATTTAGTGAATTGTTCTGTCAATATAATTATGTTTTATTTGAAAGGATAAATTTTCTTTTTTATTTAAATAAATAAAATTAAATATGTTATAAAAATCAACAGTACTTGCATTTCATCCTGTGTCGAATAATCAATAAAAACTGTTTAGCTTTTTCCAACTAATATGAAAATGATTATTAAATCAGTAAACAAGTTTAATTAAATTTCACTAAATGATAATAGTTAAAACCTAATGTTTTTAAAGAGTTTCTCTCAACTAACTTCATTGAGCTAGCCTAAAGATTAGTTGGTTTTTTGTATAAAAGTCCAGAGATTTATCTACTGGCAGATTGTATTTAAAAGGACACAGGAGCCTTTTAAAATAGGTAAGTTAAACACGATCGTATTTTGCACGACCTCTTGCTGTCTCTGCAGATCATCATCAGGTGGTAAGACTCTGTGAATATTTTGTTTATTATTTTAAATGTGTTTCTTTCCAGCTGACTATTGAAATGACATGTGTGACTATATCTAGACCCTACATAATTGATAAACCAATTTTGGGGAGTTTATACTTATTTTAAATAGTAGTCAGCGGGAATAGGCTTGTTTTGGGCCTGGCCCTATGAGCGGGAAATATACACGTAACTCAGGGATTTTAGCACGGTTTAACAAGCGGGGTAAAATTTTGGTATTCTGCGAGTAGGAAATCAACAAAGTAGGGTGGGACGTTGCAACACACACACACACACACACACACACAAACCACACACACACACGAGCATACGCACACGCACACACACACACACACACACACACACACAAACACACACACACACATACACACACAAACACACACACACACACACCACACACACACACACACACACACACACACACACACACACACACCATTAGGTTTTTATATACTGTAATAGTATGAATGGAACTAACAAAATTTAAAAAAATTTGTCAACAATATCGGAAAGCAACGTGAATCTTAAACCAAGACAAAAAAAACATGTCTTAAATATTTTAAATCAAGCGAGTGTCTGTCTAGGATCTTAAAGAAAACATGGATGAATTATATTTTTGAACTAACAGAATTAAAAGCAAATTCCAATGAGAATGAACTAACGGGTATAAGTATGCCTAATTTAAATACAGAAGAGGGTTTATATTTAGAAATAAGAAATTCCTAACTAAAATTAGCTAAACATAATTTAGCTATAAGCGAAAGTGTAATCCTAAATTGTATATCGAGTTAAGCAATGATTTGGAAAAATACTGATATATGTCTTCAATGGCAGCTGAATTAGAATTAAATAGCCTATTAAAATTCATAAATGTAACTTCTTAAATGAAAACAGAAACTAAATTAACACAAGAAGTAAGCCCAAGTCAAATACAAAGACCTTTATTAGACCAATTATTATATTTACCAAAAAATAATGTTTACTTAGTTTTATCCCACGAAGATAAATATACAATGTCCATACACAAAGACTAATAAATGCAAACGGAAATTTAAAAAGAGATATTGTAAATAGACCAAAAGGTTAATGTAAGTTATTGTCGATATACATTAGAACAGTAAAAAAAAAATTGTAATAATGTATGGCATAATTAATCGAAAATGGAAGAAGATATAGAACCATAACGTGTATAACCAATTTTCATTTGTCAATAAATTAACTTAGTAATTTTAATTATTTAATAATATATGCATACATGTATAATATTTGAACTTTAATGATTCAAGAAAATAGTTCTGTATGTAAAAATAATATAATTATGAGAAATAAGGTAATTAAAATTAAATGTGGGTAAAACCATACACCAGTTATAGTTACTTCAAACTCTCACAAAATCTAGTAAAATGTTGTAATCACCGATGTAATACTCGAATTGCAAATAATGTAATAGCAACAAAAAAATGTAAACAATATTAAAGACGTGAACCTCAAAAGCAAAGTGGTCGTAGACCAGAAAAGTTTGAGATGGAAAAATTTACTAATTTTAGATGCGTTGCTATTGTCGTTTACAAATAAAATATTTTATTAAAATTAGATAATGAACATTTTCATATTTGTTGATTTCATCTTCACGTGAGCTACTAGTTTTCACTAAAACACTTGTAAATAACTTACAACTTGCCTATAGTAGCACTTACTGATATTTGTAGAGGACGGCAGTCCTCAACCCTTTGAACTCTTTGAACCAAGTTTGTTAATCTGTAAACAGTGAACGTTATGCAAAACTGAAAAATAATTTATTTAGAAATATTTCATCTCTTATTCCCATTGACGAAAACCCATTTTCTACGTATCTGAACTATTAATCAACCATTTTGACATTTTTTAAAACATAAGATTTGTAAAACTATATCTGAAATATTAATTAACAAAGGAAAACACATGCGAGGCCATCCTTAAAATATTATATTTAAATATTGAATGATTCTCATTTATAATAATTTTCGAAGTATTTTTTTATATTATCTTATATTCGTATTATTTTGTATATTATAGATTGCATTTAGAGGAACATTTGTATACCTGTTCGTGACAGTAATTTCCAGTTATTATCATGTATTAATGAAAATAACATAAAACAAATTCAATGTTGTAACATAACATGAATAGGCTTTTAGTATATTAATTAGATGTAATAATAATCTGGCTAATGTCATATTACAACAATAATGATGACATCAAATTAAAAAGATTCTATGCATTTTTTATATTATGAGTTAAGTTTTATGTCATACTACTTTTATTTTTAGAAGATATTCTAACTTTTACGAAATGTTATATACGGTGGGGTTGTAACAAAAATAATGACTGACTTATTGAATTTCAAACTTATCTTAATAAACTAATTAATTATTAATTTTAACTTTTTATAATCTAAATAAAAAAAATGAATGTTTGTCTGTATGCCACGTATGCCTTCATAATCTTTTCATGATATCGACATGAAACATTTGCAAGTTATTGAATATACGCCTGGAAAGGTTTGTGACATATTTGCTTAGGTTACTAGGCCGATATTTTTCAACCTAAGTACAACAAAAAAGCAACCGCCTACTTTATATTGACATTAAGAATTATTAATATCAATGCAAGTAATAATAAATATATAGCATTAACTACGCTATGACTTACAGCTGATACCTAAATAAGGTGAAAATAAGATTTCATACAATATTTTATGTGTTTTATGTTAGTCCGCATAGCAGGTAATATCTACATAGCAGGTAAAGTCAGCATAGAAGGTAAAGTCTGCAAAGCAGGTAAAGTCAGCATAGAAGGTAAAGTCTGCATAGAAGGTAAAGTATGAATAGAAGGTTAAGTATGCATAGCAGGTAATATATACATAGCAGGTAAAGTCAGCATAGAAGGTAAAGTATGCATACAGGTAATATCTGCATAGCAGGTAAAATCAGCATAGAAGGTAAAGTCTGCATAGAAGGTAAAGTATTCATAGCAAGTAAAGTCTGCATAGATGGTAAAGTATGCATAGCAGGTAAGGTCAGGATAGAAGGTAAACTCTTCATAGCAGGAAAAGTCTGCACAGAAGGTAAAGTCTGCACAGAAAGTAAAGTATGCATACAGGTAATATCTGCATAGCAGGTAAAATCAGCATAGAAGGTAAAGTATGCATAGAAGGTAAAGTATGCATAGCAAGTAAAGTCTGCATAAATGGTAAAGTATGCATAGTAGGTAAGGTCAGGATAGAAGGTAAACTCTTCATAGCAGGAAAAGTCTGCAGAGAAGGTAAAAACTGCACAGAAGGTAAAGTATACATAGTAGGTAATATCTACATAGCAGGTAAAGACAGCATAGAAAGTAAAGTCAGCATACAAGGTAAAGTCTGCATAGAAGGTAAAGTATGCATAGCAGGTAATATCTGAGTAGCAGGTAAAGTCAGCATAGAAGGTAAAGTCTGCATAGAAGGTAAAGTATGCATAGCAGGAACTATCTACATAGCAGGTAAAGTAAGCATAAAATATAAAGTCAGCATAGAAGGTAAAGTCTGCTTAGAAGGTAAAGTATGCATAGCAGGTAATATCTACATAGCAGGTAAAGTCAGCATAGAAGGTAAAGACTGCATAGAAGGTAAAGTATCCATAGCAGGTAATATCTACATAGCAGGTAAAGGCAGCATAGAAGGTAAAGTCAGCATAGAAGGTAAAGTATGCATAGCAGGTAATAACTACATAGCAGGTAAAGTCAGCATAGAAGATAAAGTCTGCATAGAAGGTAAAGTATGCATAGCAGGGATTAACTACATAGCAGGTAAAGTCAGCATAGAAGGTAAAGTCTGCATAGAAGGTAAAGTATGCATAGCAGGGATTAACTACATAGCAGGTAAAGTCAGCATAGAAGGTAAAGTCTTCATAGTAGGAAAAGTCTGCATAGAAGGAAAACTCTGCATAGAAGGTAAAGTGTGCATAGCAGGTAATATCTGCATAGCAGGTAAAATCAGCATAGAAGGTAAAGTCTGCATAGAAGGTAAAGTATGCATAGAAGGTAAATTCTGCATAGAAGGTAAAATCTGCATAGCAGGGAGAGTCATAATTGAAGGTAAAGTCTGCATAGAAGGTAAAGTCTGCATAGAAGGTAAAGTAATCATAGCAGGTAATATCTGCATAGCAGGTAAAATCAGTATAGAAGGTAAAGTCTGCATAGAAGGTAAAGTATGCATAGCAGGTAAAGTCTACATAGAAGGTAAAGTGTGCATAGCAGGTAATATCTATATAGCAGGTAAGGTCAGGATAGAAGGTAAACTCTTCATAGCAGGAAAAGTCTGCAGAAAAGGTAAAGTCTGCATAAAAGATAAAATATGCATAGTAGGCAATATCTACATAGCAGGTAAAGTCAGCATAGAAGGTAGAGTCAGCATAGAAGGTAAAGTCTGCATAGAAGGTAAAGTATGCATAGCAGGAATTATCTACATAGCAGGTGAAGTCAGCATAGAATATAAAGTCAGCATAGAAGGTAAAGTCAGCATACAAGGTAAAGTCTGCATAGAAGGTAATAACTACATAACAGGTAAAGTCAGCATAGAAGATAAAGTCTGCA
The DNA here is from genome assembly GCA_036971475.1 of Prosapia bicincta. Classification (NCBI taxonomy): domain Eukaryota; kingdom Metazoa; phylum Arthropoda; class Insecta; order Hemiptera; family Cercopidae; genus Prosapia; species Prosapia bicincta. Next base: position 31,965 of record JBAIZL010000058.1, read on the forward strand.
TAGAAGGTAAAGTATGCATAGCAGGTAATAACTACATAGCAGGTAAAGTCAGCATAGAAGGTAAAGTCTGCATAGAAGGTAAAGTATGCATAGCAGGTAATAACTACATAGCAGGTAAAGTCAGCATAGAAGGTAAAGTCTGCATATAAGGTAAAGTATGCGTAGCAGGTAATATCTACATAGCAGGTAAAGTCAGCATAGCAGGAAAAGTCTTCATAGCAGGAAACGTCTGCGTAGAAGGTAAAGTATGCATCGAAGGTAAATACTGCATAGAAGGTAAAGTCTGCATAGCAGGGAGAGTCATAATAAAAGGTAAAGTCTGTATAGAAGGTAAAGTATGCGTTGCAGGTAATATCTACATAGGAAGTAATGTCAGCATAGCAGGAAAAGTCTTCATAGCAGGAAAAGTCTGCATAGAAGGTAAAGTATGCATAAAGGTAAAGTGTGCATAGCAGGTAATATCTACAAAGCAAGTAAAGTCCACATAGAAGGTAAAGTATTCATAGCAGGTAAAGTGTTCATAGCAGGTAATAACTACATAGCAGGTAAAGTCAGTATAGAAGGTAAAGTCTTCATAGCAGGAAACGTCTGCATAGAAGGAAAAGTCTGCATAGAAGGTAAAGTATGCATAGAAGGTAATATCTACATCGCAGGTAAAGTCAGCATAGAAAGTAAAGTCTTCATAGCAGGTAAAGTCAGCATAGAAGGTAAAGTATTCATAGCAGGAAAAGTCTCCATAGAAGGTAAAGTATGCATAGAAGGTTATATCTACATAGAAGGTTAAGTCTGCATAGAAGGTAAAATATGCATAGCAGGTAATATCTACATGAAAGGTTAAATCTGCATAGATGGTAAAGTATGCATAGCAGGTAATATCTACATAGAAGGTAAAGTAAGCATAGAAGGTAAAGTCTGCATAGCAGGTAAAGTAGCATAAAAGGTAAAGTCTGCATAGCAGGTAATATATACATAGAGGGTAATGTCTGCATAGAAAGACAAGCATGCATAGCAGGTATTATCTACATAGCAGGTAAAGTCAGCATAGAAGGTAAAGTATGCATAGCAGGTAATATCTCCATACAAGGTAAAGTCAGCATAGAAGGTAAAGTATGCATAGCAGGAAAAGTCTGCATAGAAGGTAAAGTTTGCATGGCAGGTAAAGTCTTCAAAGCAGGTAAATTCAGCATAGAAGGTAAAGTATGCATAGTAGGTAATATCTACGTAGCAGGTAAAGTCAGCATAGAAGGTAAAGTATGCATAGCAGGTAATATCTACATAGCAGGTAACATGAGCATAGAAGGTAAAGTCTGCATAGCAGGTGAGGTATGCATAGCAGGTAATATCTACATAGCTGGTAAAGTCAGCATAGAAGGTAAAGTCTTCATAGCAGGAGAAGTCTGCATAGATGGTAAAGTATGCATAGAATGTAAAGTCTGCATAGAAGGTAAACTCTGCATGGCAGGTAAAGTCTTCAATGTAGGTAAAATATGTATAGAAGGTAAAGACTGCATAGCAGGAAAAGTCTGCATAGCAGGAAAAGTCTGCATAGAAGGTAAACTATGCATAGAAGGTAAAGTCTGCATAGAAGGTAACGTTTGCATGGCAGCTAAAGTCTTCAAAGCAGGTAAATTCAGCATAGAAGGTAAAGTATGCATAGTAGGTAATATCTACGTAGCAGGTAAAGACAGCATAGAAGGTAAAGTATGCATAGCAGGTAATATCTACATAGCAGATAAAGTCTGCATAGAAGGTAAAGTATGCATAGCAGGTAATATCTACATAGCAGGTAAAGTCAGCATAGAAAGTAAAGTCTTCATAGCAGGTAAAATCAGCATAGACGGTAATATATATAAAAGTCTGCATATTAAGTAAAGTTTGCATAGCGTGTAAAGTCTGCATAGCAGGTATACAGTCTGCAAATCAGGTATAAATTCTGCATATAAGGTAAAAGTCTGCATAATAGGTATAAAGTCTGCATGGCAGGTAAAGTCTGCATATTAAGTAAAGTTTGCATAGCAGGTATAAAGTTTGCATGGCAAGTATAAAGTCTGCTTAGCAGGTAAAATCTGCATCGCAGGTAAAGTCTGCATAGAAGGTAAAGTCTGCATAGCAGGTAATATCTGCATAGCAGGAAAAGTCTGCATAGAAAGTTAAAGTCTGCATAGCAGGTAATATCTACATAAAAGGTAAAGTCTGCATAGAAGGTAAAGTATGCATAGCAGATAACATCTACATAGAAGGTAAATTCTGCATAGAAGGTAAAGTATGCATAGCAGGTAATATCTACATAGCAGGTAAAGTCTGCATAGAAGGTAAGGTCTGAATAGCAGGTAATATCTACATAACAGATAACGCAGCAATGATGGTAAAGTCTGCTTAGCAAGAAATATCTTCTTAGAAGGTAAAGTCTCAATATAAGGTAAAGTATGCATAGCAGGTAATATATAAATAGCAGGTAAGGTCAGCATAGAAGGTAAAGTCTGCATAGCAGGTAATATCTCCATAGTAGGTAAAGTCTGCATAGAAGGTAAAGTATGCATAGCAGGTAATATCTACATAGCAGGTAAAGTCTGCATAGAAGGTAAAGTATGCATAGCAGGTAATATCTACATAGCAGGTAAAGTCAGCATAGAAAGTAAAGTCTTCATAGCAGGTAAAATCAGCATAGACGGTAATATATATAAAAGTCTGCATATTAAGTAAAGTTTGCATAGCGTGTAAAGTCTGCATAGCAGGTATACAGTCTGCAAATCAGGTATAAATTCTGCATATAAGGTAAAAGTCTGCATACTAGGTATAAAGCCTGCATGGCAGGTAAAGTCTGCATATTAAGTAAAGTTTGCATAGCAGGTATAAAGTTTGCATGGCAAGTATAAAGTCTGCGTAGCAGGTGTAAAGCCTGCATAGCTGGTAAAGTCTGAATAGGAGGTTAACTCTGCATAATAAGTAAAGTCTGCATAGCAGATTAACTACATAGCAGGTAAAGTCAGCATAGAAGGTAAAGTCTTCATAGTAGGAAAAGTCTGCATAGAAGGAAAACTCTGCATAGAAGGTAAAGTGTGCATAGGAGGTAATATCTGCATAGCAGGTAAAATCAGCATAGAAGGTAAAGTCTGCATAGAAGGTAAAGTATGCATAGAAGGTAAATTCTGCATAGAAGGTAAAATCTGCATAGCAGGGAGAGTCATAATTGAAGGTAAAGTCTGCATAGAAGGTAAAGTCTGCATAGAAGGTAATGTAATCATAGCAGGTAATATCTGCGTAGCAGGTAAAATCAGCATAGAAGGTAAAGTCTGCATAGAAGGTAAAGTGTGCATAGCAGGTAAAGTCTACATAGAAGGTAAAGTGTGCATAGCAGGTAATATCTACATAGCAGGTAAGGTCAGGATAGAAGGTAAACTCTTCATAGCAGGAAAAGTCTGCAGAAAAGGTAAAGTCTGCATAAAAGATAAAATATGCATAGTAGGCAATATCAACATAGCAGGTAAAGTCAGCAAAGAAGGTAGAGTCAGCATAGAAGGTAAAGTCTGCATAGAAGGTAAAGTATGCATAGCAGGAATTATCTACATAGCAGGTGAAGTCAGCATAGAATATAAAGTCAGCATAGAAGGTAAAGTCAGCATAGAAGGTAAAGTCTGCATAGAAGGTAATAACTACATAGCAGGTAAAGTCAGCATAGAAGATAAAGTCTGCATAGAAGGTAAAATATGCATATCAGGTAATATCTACATAGCAGGTAAAGTCAGCATAGAAGGTAAAGTCTGCATAGAAGGTAAAGTATGCATTGCAGGTAATAACTACATAGCAGGTAAAGTCAGCATAGAAGGTAAAGTCTGCATAGAAGGTAAAGTATGCATAGCAGGTAATATCTACATAGCAGGTAAAGTCAGCATAGCAGGAAAAGTCTTCATAGCAGGAAACGTCTGCGTAGACGGTAAAGTATGCATCGAAGGTAAATACTGCATAGAAGGTAAAGTCTGCATAGCAGGGAGAGTCATAATAAAAGGTAAAGTGTGCATAGAAGGTAAAGTATGCGTTGCAGGTAATATCTACATAGGAAGTAATGTCAGCATAGCAGGACAAGTCTTCATAGCAGGAAAAGTCTGCATAGAAGGTAAAGTATGGATAAAGGTAAAGTGTGCATAGCAGGTAATATCTACAAAGCAAGTAAAGTCAGCATAGAAGGTAAAGTATTCATAGCAGGTAAAGTGTTCATAGCAGGTAATAACTACATAGCAGGTAAAGTCAGCATAGAAGGTAAAGTCTTCATAGCAGGAAACGTCTGCATAGAAGGAAAAGTCTGCATAGAAGGTAAAGTATGCATAGAAGGTAATATCTACATCGCAGGTAAAGTCAGCATAGAAAGTAACGTCTTCATAGCAGGTAAAGTCAGCATAGAAGGTAAAGTATTCATAGCAGGAAAAGTCTCCATAGAAGGTAAAGTATGCATAGAAGGTTATATCTACATAGAACGTAAAGTCTGCATAGAAGGTAAAGTATGCATAGCAGGTAATATCTACATGAAAGGTAAAGTCTGCATAGATGGTAAAGTATGCATAGCAGGTAATATCTACATAGAAGGTAAAGTAAGCATAGAAGGTAAAGTCTGCATAGCAGGTAAAGTAGCATAAAAGGTAAAGTCTGCATAGCAGGTAATATATACATAGAGGGTAATGTCTGCATAGAAAGACAAGCATGCATAGCAGGTATTATCTACATAGCAGGTAAAGTCAGCATAGAAGGTAAAGTATGCATAGCAGGTAATATCTCCATACAAGGTAAAGTGAGCATAGAAGGTAAAGTATGCATAGCAGGAAAAGTCTGCATAGAAGGTAAAGTTTGCATGGCAGGTAAAGTCTTCAAAGCAGGTAAATTCAGCATAGAAGGTAAAGTATGCATAGCAGGTAATATCTACATAGCAGGTAACATGAGCATAGAAGGTAAAGTCTGCATAGCAGGTGAAGTATGCATAGCAGGTAATATCTACATAGCTGGTAAAGTCAGCATAGAAGGTAAAGTCTTCATAGCAGGAGAAGTCTGCATAGATGGTAAAGTATGCATAGAATGTAAAGTCTGCATAGAAGGTAAACTCTGCATGGCAGGTAAAGTCTTCAAAGTACGTAAAATATGCATAGAAGGTAAAGACTGCATAGCAGGAAAAGTCTGCATAGCAGGAAAAGTCTGCATAGAAGGTAAACTATGCATAGAAGGTAAAGACTGCATAGAAGGTAACGTTTGCATGGCAGGTAAAGTCTTCAAAGCAGGTAAATTCAGCATAGAAGGTAAAGTATGCATAGTAGGTAATATCTACGTAGCAGGTAAAGACAGCATAGAAGGTAAAGTATGCATAGCAGGTAATATCTACATAGCAGGTAAAGTCTGCATAGAAGGTAAAGTATGCATAGCAGGTAATATCTACATAGCAGGTAAAGTCAGCATAGAAAGTAAAGTCTTCATAGCAGGTAAAATCAGCATAGACGGTAATATATATAAAAGTCTGCATATTAAGTAAAGTTTGCATAGCGTGTAAAGTCTGCATAGCAGGTATACAGTCTGCAAATCAGGTATAAATTCTGCATATAAGGTAAAAGTCTGCATAATAGGTATAAAGTCTGCATGGCAGGTGAAGTCTGCATATTAAGTAAAGTTTGCATAGCAGGTATAAAGTTTGCATGGCAAGTATAAAGTCTGCTTAGCAGGTAAAATCTGCATCGCAGGTAAAGTCTGCATAGAAGGTAAAGTCTGCATAGCAGGTAATATCTACATCGCAGGTAAAATCTACATAGAAGGTAAAGGCTGCATAGCAAGTAAAGTCTGCATAGAAGGTAAAGCCTGCATAGCAGGTAAAGAATAGATAGCAGGTAAAAAATGCATAGCAGGTAAAGTCTGCATAGCAGGTAAAATCTGCATAGCAGGAAAAGTCTGCATAGAAAGTTAAAGTCTGCATAGCAGGTAATATCTACATAAAAGGTAAAGTCTGCATAGAAGGTAAAGTATGCATAGCAGGTAACATCTACATAGAAGGTAAATTCTGCATAGAAGGTAAAGTATGCATAGCAGGTAATATCTACATAGCAGGTAAAGTCTGCATAGAAGGTAAGGTCTGAATAGCAGGTAATATCTACAGATAACGCAGCAATGATGGTAAAGTCTGCTTAGCAAGAAATATCTTCATAGAAGGTAAAGTCTCAATATAAGGTAAAGTATGCATAGCAGGTAATATATAAATAGCAGGTAAGGTCAGCATAGAAGGTAAAGTCTGCATAGCAGGTAATATCTCCATAGTAGGTAAAGTCAGCATAGAAAGTAAAGTCTTCATAGCAGGTAAAATCAGCATAGACGGTAATATCTACATAGAATATAAAGTCTGCATAGAAGGTAAAGTATGCATATGACGTAAAGTCTGCATAGAAGGTAAAGCCTGCATAGCATGTAAAGAATGCATAGCAGATAAATTCTGCATAGCAGGTAAAATCTGATTCGATGGTAAAGTCTTCTTAGAAGGTAAAGTCTGCATAGCAGGTAATATCTACATAGCAGGTAATATCTACATAGCAGGTAAACTCTACATAGAAGGTCAAGTCATCATAGAAGGTAAAGTCTACATAGCAAGTAATATCTATATAGAAGGTAAAGTCTGCATAGAAGGTAAAGTATACCTAGAAGTTAATATCTACATAGCAGGTAAAGTCAGCATAGAAGGTAAATTCTTCATAGCAGGAAAAGTCTGCATACAAGGTAAAGTATGCATAGCAAGTAATATCTACATAGCAGGAAAAGTCAGCAAACAAAGTAAAGTCTGCGTAGCAGGTAATATCTACATAGAAGGTATAGTCAGCATAGAAGGTAAGGTATGCATAACAGGTAATATCTACAGAGAAGGTAAAGTCAGCATAGAATTTAAAGTATGCATAGAAGGTAAAGTCTGCATAGCAGGTAATATCTACATAGAAGGTAAAGTCAGCATGGAAGGTAAAGTACGCATAGAAGGTAAAGTCTGCATAGAAGTTAAGTCTGCATAGAAGGTAAAGTCTGAATGACAGGTGAAGTCTTCAGTGCAGGAAAGGTCTGCATAAAAGGTAAAGTATACATAGAAGGTATAATCATCATAGAAGGTAAAGTCTGCATAGAAGGTAAAGTCTGCATGGCAGGAGAAGTCTTTAAAGTAGGTATAGTCTGCATAGAAGGTAAAGTCTGCATGGCAGGAGAAGTCTTTAAAGTAGGTATAGTCTGCATAGAAGGTAAAGACTTCATAGCAGGTGAAGCCTGCATAGAAAGTAAGGTCTTCATAGAAGGTAAAGTCTTCATAGCAGGTAAAGTTTGCATAGCAGGAAAAGTCTGCATAGTAGGTAATATCTCCATAGTAGGTAAAGTCTGCATAGAAGGTAAAGTATGCATAGCAGGTAATATCTACATAGCAGGTAAAGTCAGCATAGAAAGTAAAGTCTTCATAGCAGGTAAAATCAGCATAGACGGTAATATCTACATAGAATATAAAGTCTGCATAGAAGGTAAAGTATGCATATGACGTAAAGTCTGCATAGAAGGTAAAGCCTGCATAGCATGTAAAGAATGCATAGCAGATAAATTCTGCATATCAGGTAAAATCTGATTCGATGGTAAAGTCTTCTTAGAAGGTAACGTCTGCATAGCAGGTAATATCTACATAGCAGGTAATATCTACATAGCAGGTAAACTCTACATAGAAGGTCAAGTCATCATAGCAGGTAAAGTCTACATAGCAAGTAATATCTATATAGAAGGTAAAGTCTGCATAGAAGGTAAAGTATACCTAGAAGTTAATATCTACATAGCAGGTAAAGTCAGCATAGAAGGTAAATTCTTCATAGCAGGAAAAGTCTGCATACAAGGTAAAGTATGCATAGCAAGTAATATCTACATAGCAGGAAAAGTCAGCAAACAAAGTAAAGTCTGCGTAGCAGGTAATATCTACATAGAAGGTATAGTCAGCATAGAAGGTAAGGTATGCATAACAGGTAATATCTACATAGAAGGTAAAGTCTGCATAGAAGGTAAAGTATGCATATCTGGTAATATCTACAGAGAAGGTAAAGTCAGCATAGAATTAAAAGTATGCATAGAAGGTAAAGTCTGCATAGCAGGTAATTTCGACATAGAAGGTAAAGTCAGCATGGAAGGTAAAGTACGCATAGAAGGTAAAGTCTGCATAGAAGTTAAGTCTGCATAGAAGGTAAAGTCTTCAGTGCAGGAAAGGTCTGCATAAAAGGTAAAGTATACATAGAAGGTATAATCATCATAGAAGGTAAAGTCTGCATAGAAGGTAAAGTCTGCATGGCAGGAGAAGTCTTCAAAGTAGGTATAGTCTGCATAGAAGGTAAAGACTTCATAGCAGGTGAAGCCTGCATAGAAAGTAAGGTCTTCATAGAAGGTAAAGTCTTCATAGCAGGTAAAGTTTGCATAGCAGGTAAAGTCTGCATAGTAGGTAAAGTCTGAATAGAAGGTGAAGCCTGCATAGCAGGTAAAGTCTGCATTGCAGGTAAAGTCTGCATAGTAGGTAAAATATGCATACAAGGTAAAGTCTGCATAGAAGGTAAAGCCTGCATAGCAGGTAAAGTCTGCATAGCAGCCAACGTCTATATACAGGTAACATCCGCATAACAGGGAATGTCTGCATAGGAGATAAAGACTGCATAGCAGGTAAAGTCTGCATAGCAAGTAACGTCTGTATAGCAGGTAAAGTCGACATAGCAGGTAAAGTCTGCATATTAAGTAAAGTCTGCATAGGGGGTATAAAGTCTGCATTGCAGGTAAAGTTTGCGTAGCAGGTAAAGTCTTCATAGCAGGGATAAAGTCTGCATAGCAGGTAAGGTCTGCATAGCAGGTATAAAGTCTGTAAAGCAGGTATAAACTCTGTGTAACAGGTAAAAGTCTGCACAATAGGTATAAAGTCTGCATGTGAGGTAAAGTCTGCTTATTAAGTAAAGTTTGCATAGCAGGTATAAAGTTTGCATGGCAAGTATAAAGTCTGCATAGCAGGTGTAACGTTTGCGTAGCAGGTAATATCTTCATAGCAGGTAATGGCTGCATAGCAGGTAGGGTCTGCATAGCAGATAAAGTCTGCATATTAAGTAAAGTTTGCATGGCAGGTAAAGTCTGCATATTAAGTTAAGTTTGCATAGCAGGTCAAAAGTTTGCATGGCAGGTATAAATTCTGCATAGCAGGCAAAGTATGCATAGTAGGTAATGTCTGCATAGCGGGTAAAATCTGTATATCATTTAAAGCCCGCATAGCAGTAAATTTGTGCATAGCAGGTAAAGTCTGCATAGCATGCATAAAGTCTTCATTGCAGGTAAATTCTCTATAGCAGGTAAAGTCTGCATAGCAAGTAACGTCTGCATAGCAAGTATAAAGTGTGGTAAGCAGGTAATGTCTGCATAGCATGTAAAGTCTGCATAGGAGGTAAAGTCTGCATAGGAGGAAGTCTGCGTAGTAGGTAAAGTCTGCATAGCCAGTAACGTCCGCATAGCAAGTAAAGTCTGCACAGCATGTAAAGTCTGCATAAAAAGTAAAGTCTGCATAAAAAGTAAAGTCTGCTTAGCAGGTAACGTTTGCATAACAAGTATAAAGTCTGCATAGGAGGTAAAGTCTGCATAGCAGGTAAAGTCTGCATAGCAAGTAACGTCCGCATAGCAGGTAAAGTCTGCATAATAGGTAAAGTATGCATATTAAGTAAAGTCTGCAAAGAAGGTATAAAATCTGCATAGCAAGTATAAAGTCTGCATAGCAGGTAAAGTCTGCATAGCAGGTAACGTCTGCATAGCAATTATAAAGTCTGGATAGGAGGTAAAGTCTGCATAGCAGGTAACGTCTGAGTAGCAAGTATAAAGTCTTGATAGCAGGTAAATTCTGTATAGCTGGTAAAATCTGTATCGCAGGTAAAGTCTGCATGGAAGGTAAAGTCTCCATAGCAGGTAACATCCGCATAACATTCAATGTCTGCATAGGAGGTAAAGACTGCATAGCAGGTAAAGTCTGCATAGCAAGTAAGGTCTACATAGCAGGTAAAGTCCACATAGCAGGTAAAGTCTGCATATTAAGTAAATTCTGCATAGCAGGTATAAAGTCTGCATGGCAGGTAAAGTCTGCATAACAGGTATCATCCGCATAACAGGTAAAGTCTGCATAGAAGGTAAAGTCTGCGAGCAGGTAAAGTTTGCATAGCAAGGATAGTCTGCATAGCAGGTAAAGTCTGCGTAGCAGGTAACGTCTGCATAGCAGGTAAAGTCTGCATATTAAGTAAAGTTTGCGTAGCAGGTAAAGTCTGATAGCAAGTAACGTCCGCAAAGCAAGTATATAGTCTGGTAAGCAGGTAAAGCCTGCATAGCAGGTAAAGTCTGCATAGCAGGTAAAGTCTGCATAGGAGGTAAAGTCTGCATAGGCGGTAAAGTCTGCATAGCAGGTAAAGTCTGCATAGCAAGTAACGTCCGCATAGCAGGTAAAGTCTGCATAGCAGGTAAAGTCTGCATAGAAGGTAAAGTCTGCATACCGGGTAGAGTCTGCATAGCAGGTCAAGTCTGCATACCGGGTAGAGTCTGCATAGCAGGTAAAGTCTACATAGCAAGTAACTTCCACATAGCAGGTAAAGTCTGCATAACAGGTAAAGTAAGCATATTAAGTAAAGTATGCATAGAAGGGCAAAAGTGTGCATAGCAAGTATAACTTCTGCATAGCAGGTAAAGTCTGGATAGCAGGTAACGTCTGCATAGCAATTATAAAGTCTGGATAGCAGGTAAAGTCTGCATAGCAGGTAACGTTTGAATAGCAAGTATAAAGTCTTGATAGCAGGTAAATTCTGCATAGCCGGTATAATCTGCATCGCAGGTAAAGTCTGCATGGAAGGTAAAGTCTGCATAGCAGGTAAAATCTGCTTCGCAGGTAAAGCCTACATAGCAGGTAAAGTCTCCATAGCAGGTAACATCCGCATAACAGGTAATGTCTGCATAGGAGGTAAAGACTGCATAGCAGGTAAAGTCTGCATAGCAAGTAAGGTCTACATAGCAGGTAAAGACCACATAGCAGGTAAAGTCTGCATATTAAGTAAAGTCTGTATAGCAGGTATAAAGTCTGCATGGCAGGTAAAGTCTGCATAACAGGCAACATCCGCATAATAAGTAAAGTCTGCATAGGAGGTAAAGTCTGCATAGCAGGTTAAGTCTGCGTAGCAAGTATAGTCTGCATAGCAGGTAAAGTCTACATAGCAGGTATAAAGTCTGCACAGCAGGTAAGGTCTGCATAGCAGGTATAAAGTCAGCATAGCAGGTAAGGTCTGCATAGCAGGTATAAATTCTGCATAACAGGTAAAAGTCTTCATAATAGGTATAAAGTTTGCATGGCAGGTAAAGTCTGCATATTATCTAAAGTTTGCATAGTAGGTATAAAGTTTGCATAGTAGTATAAAGTCTGCGTAGCAGGTGTAAAGTCTGCATAGCTGGTAAAGTCTGAATAGGAGGTTAACTCTGCATAATAAGTAAAGTCTGCATAGCAGGAAAAGCCTATATAACAGGTAAAGTGGTCATATTATGTAAAGTCTGCATAGCAGGAATAAAGTTTGGAAAGCAGGTAAAAATTCTACATAACAAGTATAAGGTCTACATAGTAGGTATAAAATCTGCATGGCAGGTAAAGTTTGCATATTAAGTTAAGTTTGCATAGCAGGTCAAAGGTTTGCATGGCAGGTATAAAGTCTGCATAGCAGGTAAATTCTGCATAGTAGGTTATGTCTGCATAGCGGGTAAAATCTGCATAGCAGGTAAAGTCTGCATAGCGTGTATAAAGTCTGCATAGCAGGTAAAGTCTGCATAGCAAATAACGTCTGCACAGCAAGTATAAAGTCTGGATAGCAAGTATAAAGTCTGCTTCGCAGTTAAAGTCTGCATAGCAAGTAACGTCCGCATAGCAAGTATAAAAGCTGCATAGCAGGTAAAATCTGCATAGGATGTAGAGTCTGCATAGGAGGTAAAGTCTGCATAGTAGGTAAAGTCTGCATAGCAAGTAACGTACGCATAGCAGGCAAAGTCTGCACATCAGGTAAAGTATGCATATTAAGTAAAGTCTGAATAGAAGGTATAAAGTCTGCATAGCAAGTATAAAGTCTGCAAAGCAGGTAAAGTCTGGATAGCAGGTAATGTCTGTATAGCAGGTAAAGTCTGCATAGCAGGTAACGTCTGAATAGCAATTATAAAGTCTTGATAGCAGGTAAAATCTGCATAGCAGGTAAAGTCTGCATAGCAGGTAACGTCTGCATAGCAGGTAACGTCTGCATAGCAATTATAAAGTCTGGATAGCAGGTAAAGTCTGCTTAGCAGGTAAAGTCTGCATAGCAAGTAAAGTCTGCATAGCAAGTATAAAGTCTGGATAGCAGGTAAAATCTGCATAGCAGGTAAAGTTTGCAAAGCAGGTTTAAAGTCTGGATAGCAAGTAAAGTCTGCATAGCAGGTAACGTCTGCATAGCAAGTATAAAGTCTGGATAGCAGGTAAATCTGCATAGCAGGTAAAGTTTGCATAGCAAGTAACGTCCGCATAGCAAGTATAATGTCTGGATAGTAGGTAAAGTCTGCGTAGCAAGTAACGTCTGCATAGCAGGTAAAGTCTGCATAGCAGGTATAAAGTCTGCATAGCAGGTATATAGTCTGAATAGCAGGTATAAAAACTGCATAGGAGGCATAAAATCTGCATAGCAAGTATAAAGTCTGCATAGCAGGTTTAAAGTCTGCATATTAAGTAAAGTTTGCATGGTAGTGTTTTAATGCGTTATACGCGTTGTATTACTTTGTTTACGTAACAATACTAAGTCATAATGCTATTGAATTGAAAATGTTTTACTGATTGTTGATATGTAATTTATAAGGCAATAAAATATTATAGTTAAAATATTATTTTACAAAATTATGCTTACTAAATTATTTTATTTTGTCAGACGTGGGTTATATTTTTATAGTGGAAATATATTATTCGAATGTAATATATATAGAATTAGAATGAGCTGTTATGTTTTTAGAAACATACGAATTAGGTTATTATTTTTACACCTATTTCTTTGAAATACTGATTGAAATTTATTCAGTTCAATGACGCCGATTAATTTCATATTTATTGGGCGGTGGCTATACAGTAGTGGTTGTTCAGTAACATAAGTACATGGTTAGATATGATCTAAAATAAATTGTGTGTTGTACATTACAATGAAGAATATACCTTGGAAATTTTATTTTCATTTGACTTTTTATTACTGTTCGAGGTGCATATTATAGGTTAGATAGGTCGGGTCAGCTATTTTGTTCATAAATACGTAATTAATTTTAGCTGAAGTTATCACGACATACGTTGACTGATAGGTGGCACGAAGCTAGTACCTTATAATTAAAGGTAAAACGATCACTTAAATGCCTTAAAAAAACCTCTGTGATAAACGTAATAAGCGTTTTTCTAAACACTGTATTGAAAATGATCATGATTTTTCATAAATTAACAAACGTGATAATTTTATAAATTATTGTTCAATTTTAAAATAATAATTTATAAAAATAATAAGTAAAACAAGGAATAAAAGAAAGGTTTTAAAGTAAATTCCTAATATCACTGTTTGCTTATTTCCAGTTTTTTTCTTTATTTTATTCTTTACATTCATTTTTAATCTTAGAGTACTTTTTATGAGAATGTGTGATAACCATGGCAACAGTTTAAGGTAGTACAAAATATATATATATATATATATATATATATATATATATATATATATACATATATAAATCTTTGAGAAATAGATTTCCAGGTATTGGAAAGTGCTAAAGCGTAAAGATTCACAGTTCAAATTCCGATTGGCCTCCAAAGTTTTATAATTTAATTTTTGAATAAGTATTTGAAGAAACTCTATTAACATCAATTGTCATCCACTCTAGTTTTTAAAAAAATGTATTTGAACTTGATTAGATGAATAAATACGTATTTTATTAACGATTGAATATTTGTACAAGATATAAAAGGAGAGTGTGACCTAATAGAAGGAATTTAAAAATAAATACAGAAGAAGAGAAGAAAACAATGAATGTGTTAGTAATAGATGACAAAAGCCTGAAATTTGTTCTTCCCACAAAATTGTTTCAACGGAAAAATAGAAGAGTTGAAATGATTACAAATTTTAATGTTAATTTCATAGTATTTTGAGGAATTTTTAGAGTCAGATCTGAAAAAACTACAATAAACAATTCTATACAATTTTGTAATTTGTTTATTCAATTGAATGTATTGTTTTTTTTAAATTTTCAAAAATCGTGCGGAGTTATCGTTAGTTTTGTTTAAACTATTATATTTAAAAATTCGTCGGTTACAGTAAAATCTCTTAACTATGCAGTCTGTTGCTGGCAAGAGTTCAATTACAAGGCGAAGTCAGTGAAATTATTCACTGATCAATACACAATTTATATTCAATTATGATTTAAGTTTGCGTTCACTTTGCACGCATTTGAGTTGGGCGACGACGTAGAGCGTTGTGGCTGGTTTGCCATACATAATTTCATTTAGCGAGCTATTAACTGCCCTCAGATGCCTGCCCTGGGTAATTGGGTTACGATCGGTATCTTGTCGATGTATCATCAGCGCTGGTGACGTAACAGTAGATTGTAATTGACTTATATGATAATAGAATAATTACCTTCAAGGGGAAACTTAATTAATGCATCGTCCACTGTTGTCTTCCTAAATATAGATGGGAAAGTGGAAAACTTAAAATATTTTTGATCTATACAGAGCTTTCTGTTGGAAAAGGAAAATGACTTATCAATGTAAATACAACTAATATTAGAGCAGATGATGTCTTAATATTTTAAATAAATATATAAAGTGATCTAATTAAAAGTATAAATAAATTATATAAATCCATTGTCAATAAATCTTCTTCATGTAAACATACAAGCCCTCTAAAAAATAGGAGAGGTAAACAGGCATTTTAGTTTTATTTTTGTAATTGTTTCAACTTCATAAACGCCGAACAAAAAGAAACGAGAAACTCAATACAAAAAAAGTATTTTGCAGTAATTCTGTGTTGAGTACTTTTTTTAAATTCCTTGTATTAGCTCATACTCTCCTGATATATAGGCCTACCTTGTACAAATTTTCAGTCGTTAATAAAATATGATTTTATTCGTCCACTCCAGTTCAAATACATTTTATAACCTATAGTGGATGACAATTGTGTTAATACTGTTTTTTCAAATATTTATTCAAAAATTAAACTATAATATTTCTGAGGACCAGCCAGATTCGAACTGAGATTCTTCATGTCCGAAGTCTTAGCGCGCCTTTGCACTGGGGCAACTTTCCAATCAATACCTATAAATATATTTCTCAAAGATAAGTATCTACTTTTTCCCTCATCTGGTTTTCATCGAAACCTCTATTGAACAACTTTAAGCTGTTCCCATGGTTACCACACTAAACCATAAATAGTACTCTAGGGTAACTAAAATATTTTTTTTTTGTTAAACTTTAGTAGGAATTTACTTAAAATTTATTATATATTACTTGTTTATATTTCTGGCGATAAAACCGAACTATTTATGTTAGTTTGTTTACAAAGTCTTAAGTCTAGATTATTTATGAAGTGAAAATGTAGAAGCAATTCGATATTCGTACAAAGATCCAAAAATTAAACTGAAATTGAGGAAATGTTATTTCTTAACTCTTCTATGAAGTTACGCTTGCTTAATTATAGCCAAGACATCAGTAAAATGTGTCGGAGAGTTTTATTTATTAAATATTTATACGCATCCTTATGGACTACAATATGATCATTCTTTCTTACCTGTTGTACAGTACTATCAAAACTGGTTCGTTTATACATTATGCAACTCAGGTCTCTTTCCCTTTTTCCAGGATCAGAATTTTTAAAAAGGTTCTTCTACCATTTTAGGTGTTCTGTAGTGGGCCTAATATTTATTTTTGATTTTCTATCTGTCAGATTCACATATGTAGGTAGCAAAGAATATATATTTTCCTAACCATACGACAGCGAAGGTGTAACGATTGTATATCTATAGACAAGGGATTGCTGCGTGAGTTGTCTTAAAAAAGCATTCCCTTCTTGCAGGACGAAAGTGGGAACTTTACATGGGAATTAGTTATTTATTATAGAACTAACAGGTCTACTGATGTGCATGTAAATATCATTTTTTATTAATCTACATGATAATTAGATTTCTAATATAGTATATAAAAATTAGATTTCTATAATAATAAATGAAAAAAATAGTTTCTATTATATTATATGTTTATTGTTCTCTATTATTGTATAAATAAATAAGATTTCTAATATACTACATGTAAATTAATAGTCCACTGCAGAATATGTAAATTGCATTTCTTTATAGTAGGTTAAAATTACATTTTTTATTATAGTATGTTACATGTAAAATAGTTTTCTATCACAGTTATGTAAATTAGATTTTTAATATAGTACTTGATGAAAGAAGGAAAATATTTTCCAACAAAACCTCGGTATCCACTTAATCATATGACCCGTATTGCTCAACACCTACAATAACGACATGCCGACAACATCAAGTACACAACTGGCAATATTTTCTAACAACATCACGGTATCCACTCAGGCATTGGGTTCGTCTTGTTCAAAACCTACATTAATAACATACCGACAACACCAAACAAACAACTTGCAATATTTCCCAACAACACCACGGTATCAACTCAGGCATTGGGTTCACCTTGTTCAAAACCTACATTAATAACATACCAACAACACCAAGTACACAATTGGCAATATTTTCTAACAATACCACGGTATCCAGTCAGTCATGGAGACCACGACTCATTCATAGACGACTACAACACTATCTTACAACGCTGGAGTCTTAACTGAGCCAATGGAGAGTGAGGGAAAACATAACCAAGTTCCAAGCACTTCTGCTTTTCCTACACAAGACATACAAACATAAAACCCTTCACAATTGCTACACAAGGACATATTCTGGGGAGATCAGGACCACTCATTTAGAGAATGAATTTGAATCCTCACATAAGCCACGTTTTCGAGAGTGAGGGCTAACGTGGCTAAGTTCCAAGCACTTCTGCTTTTCCTACACAAGACACACAAGTATAAAACCCTTCACAATTGCTACACAAGGACATGTTCTGGGGAGTTCAGGACCACTACCTGTGAGGTATACTCATTTAGAGAATGAATTGGAATCCTCACATAAGCCACGTTTTCGAGAGTGAGGGCTAACGTGGCTAAGTTCCAAGCACTTCTGCTTTTCCTACACAAGACACACAAGTATAAAACCCTTCACAATTGCTACACAAGGACATGTTTTGGGGAGATCAGGACCACTACCTGGGAGGTATACTCGTTTAGAGAATGAATTGGAATCCTCACATAAGCCACGTTTTCGAGAGTGAGGGCTAACGTGGCTAAGTTCCAAGCACTTCTGCTTTTCCTACACAAGACACACAAACATAAAACCCTTCACAATTGCTACACAAGGACATGTTCTGGGGAGATCAGGACCACTACCTGGGAGGTATACTCCTTTAGAGAATGAATTGGAATCCTCACATAAGCCACGTTTTCGAGAGTGAGGGCTAACGTGGCTAAGTTCCAAGCACTTCTGCTTTTCTTACACAAGACACACAAGTATAAAACCCTTCACAATTGCTACACAAGGATATGTTTTGGGGAGATCAGGACCACTACCTGGGAGGTATACTCGTTTAGAGAATGAATTTGAATCCTCACATAAGCCACGTTTTCGAGAGTGAGGGCTAACGTGGCTAAGTTCCAAGCACTTCTGCTTTTCCTACACAAGACACACAAGTATAAAACCCTTCACAATTGCTACACAAGGACATGTTTTGGGAAGATCAGGACCACTACCTGGGAGGTATACTCGTTTAGAGAATGAATTGGAATCCTAACTTAAGCCACGTTTACGAGAGTGAGGGCTAACGTGGCTAAGTTCCAAGCACTTCTGCTTTTCCTACACAAGACACAAAAGTATAAAACCCTTCACAATTGCTACACAAGGACATGTTCTGGGGAGATCAGGACCACTACCTGTGAGGTATACTCGTTTAGAGAATGAATTGGAATCCTCACATAAGCCACGTTTTCGAGAGTGAGGGCTAACGTGGCTAGGTTCCAAGCACTTCTGCTTTTCCTACACAAGACACACAAGTATAAAACCCTTCACAATTGCTACACAAGGACATGTTTTGGGGAGATCAGGACCACTACCTGGGAGGTATACTCGTTTAGAGAATGAATTTGAATCCTCACATAAGCCACGTTTTCGAGAGTGAGGGCTAACGTGGCTAAGTTCCAAGCACTTCTGCTTTTCCTACACAAGACACACAAGTATAAAACCTTTCACAATTGCTACACAAGGACATGTTCTGGGGAGATCAGGACCACTACCTGGGAGGTATACTCGTTCAGAGAATGAATTGGAATCCTCACATAAGCCACGTTTTCGAGAGTGAGGTCTAACGTGGCTAAGTTCCAAGCACTTCTGCTTTTCCTACCCATGACACACAAACATAAAACCCTTCACAATTGCTACACAAGGTCATGTTCTGGGGAGATCAGGACCACTACCTGTGAGGTATACTCGTTTAGAGAATGAATTGGAATCCTCACATAAGCCACGTTTTCAAGTGTGAGGGCTAACGTGGCTAAGTTCCAAGCACTTCTGCTTTTCCTACACAAGACACACAAGTATAAAACCCTTCACAATTGCTACACAAGGACATATTCTGGGGAGATCAGGACCACTACCTGAGTGGTATACTCGTTTAGAGAATGACTTGGTGACTTGGAATTCTTACTTAAGCCACGTTTTCGAGAGTGAGGTCTAACGTGGCTAAGTTCCAAGCACTTCTGCTTTTCCTACATAAGACACACAAGTATAAAACCCTTCACAATTGCTAAACAAGGACATATTCTGGGGAGATCAGGACCACTACCTGGGAGGTATACTCGTTTAGAGAATGAATTGGAATCCTCACATAAGCCACGTTTTCGAGAGTGAGGGCTAACGTGGCTAAGTTCCAAGCACTTCTGCTTTTCCTACACAAGACACACAAACATAAAACCCTTCACAATTGCTACACAAGGACATGTTTTGGGGAGATCAGGACCACTACCTGGGAGGTATACTCGTTTAGAGAATGAATTGGAATCCTCACATAAGCCACGTTTTCAAGTGTGAGGGCTAACGTGGCTAAGTTCCAAGCACTTCTGCTTTTCCTACACAAGACACACAAGTATAAAACCCTTCACAATTGCTACACAAGGACATATTCTGGGGAGATCAGGACCACTACCTGAGAGGTATACTCGTTTAGAGAATGACTTGGTGACTTGGAATTCTTACATAAGCCACACTTTGGAGGGTGAAGGGAACCATGGCCACGTTCCTAGCACTTCTGCCCTTTCAACCCAAGACACACAATCATAATACTCTTCACAATTGGTACACAAGGACATGTTTTATTGAGATCAGGCCCTTTACCTGGGAGGTATACTCGACAGGAGAATGACTTGGAATAGTTACATAAGCCACACTTTAAAGATAGCAACAATCAGACTACCAAAACTGTATCCAATATTTACTAGAATAAAGCTCTCCCTCATTAAGGAAGGCAGCTACAATGCACGTTACAATGCTGAGTAGGATATTTATATACGCATCTCCAGTCTAGGTTCATGCTGGTACTTCACCCACACGCAAACTACATTTATTCTGAAACAAGGTTTTGAAAATTCTACTCACTGATTTGAAAGTCCCTTTACTAAAGCAAGATCTACGACACTCGGGTGTAAAACATTAAATAAGTCATATTATTTGATTCCATCTGTACATGAGTCACTAGTTTTAACTAAAACACCTGTAAATATGTTTCACCTCCCTATAGTAGAACTTATTTTATGATTGTTTAGTACGGCCATTTCGGGAGATTGGCCCCATTGTCAACTCAGACCGTATCAGATCTCTTGGTCGTTATAGGTTAAGGTGGGGGTGGGATAATATGTAGGGATGTAGGTGAATATTAGAGAGTATAAGGGGCTTATAGTGACAAGAAGTAAGTGTATGAAGGTGACCATAAACTACTTCAATAACATGCTTAGTGTCACGAATACACCACAAATACTTATTGACGAAATCATTAACATAACAAAATAATTCACAACCCAAAATTACTTTACCTGCAAAGACAACTACTACATCGACAAAGATGGCCTACCTGTGGAATCCCCCATCTACCATCTTGGCGGAGACGTTCACACACCACATTGAACAAAACCACATTTTACATAATAATAAATACTCAGACAATATCATTTACTGGTACAGCGACTTTATCACTTTCTACAAAGAGAATAAACGTCGAGCATATTTTTAAACACATCATAACTCCATGCACCCAAAACTAGCATACACATTCGGAACAGAACAAAACAACTCCCTTAATTTCTTGAACTATGCAGTTACACATACAAACGAATGTATAAATTCAACATGTACCCAAAAAATCCAACACCAACACTCCCATTCACAACTCTGCAAACCACCCACACATACATAAACTAGCCGCTTACAACACAATGATATAAGGCATATTAAAAACATCGATAGACAAAGGAGAACACTACTAAGAATTAAACATCATATAGTCGAAACCAATGACTAGAACACAACAATTATTATCAAACTATACAACCGCCTAAAAAAATAAAACTCAATAACCCAACTCCAAATAAGAAACACGAAAAACACATACAATACCTAAAAATACCATGAAGATCCTCCAAAACCCATAAACTAACCAACACAGTTCGTAAATACAATTACAGAATACCCTACTGCACACAACACCCTCAATAAACAATTTACACCCAACAACATAACCAAAGCCATTTACAACTCTGCGTTTACAAACTAACTTGTAGTTCGTGGCCAAATTTTTACGCAGGCGAAATAGTGATGCCATTTTACACAAGCTACCAAGAACACATAAAATCACTCACAAACAAAAACTCCCAATCAAACTTCGCCGAACATCTCTTATCCACAAACCATAACTGCACAAACATAACATCTAACCAACAAATTCTTCACAAACGAAACAAAAATAACCAACGATACACAACTGAACTATATGAGATATACAAACATTTCAAACTTCACCCTACCCTCATACTCAACACCTAATTACATTATAACTCATTCACACTTGCTTAAATCATAACACCTAGTGTAACATTGTACAAGTGTTTTTAGTATTAAATAGGTTTTTAGAAACAAACCCAATTAACATGTAAATAACACTGCCTAATAAATCGCTCAAAGTTCTGTTACAGGTGACCCAGACGAAAAATAGGCATTGGGAAGAGAATAAGATAGCTATATGAAATATATTACACAATATCAAGAGCACAGTGGTACAATATATTACAATAAAGATATTGAAAAGAACCCCAATACCACAAAAATAATCAAAAATAACAAATAAGACAAGTTACTTAAGATTAAACCCTTATGTACATTTCGATGACCATGTCATCATCATCAGAGGGTCTAGTTACAAAACACAATCTAGCACACAAGAAGTTACAAACTAGAATGATACCAATCGTTCTCCGCGGTCGCTATATATAGCCGTGAGGTAAGCTCCGCCCCCTCTCCGCCCTCGACCGACAAATAACGATCGGCCATCAGGAACCAAATAGGTTATGTCAAAAATTACATTATAATAATACATATGTAATAAAAACTACAGCAATAACAATTAATAAACTAAAAGTAATTAGATTAAAACATCGTAATTTGAAGAAAGCTATTTAAGTAAAGTATATAATGGTGAGTAAGGAATAGGTCCTTTATCTGCATTCATTAATTTACAATTTGATTTGACTATAAAAACACTTTCATAACTATTAAGTAACTTTTTTGAGTTTATACATTTAGCTAAAATAACATTTTTATCTAAATCATGCTGATTACTAAGGACATGTTCTGCTACACTTGATTTTTCAGTTCTTTCATATTTAATATGGGCAAGATGTTCTTTAAATCTGGTTACAATTTTTCTTTTAGTTTGACCTATATACATCTCGTTACAAGTACTACAAATTATCTTAATAATGAATTTTATAAACAATGTGATGGAACTGCTATGGGTAACAGTTTGTCTCCTTTCATTGCTGAGCTTTTTATGAGCAGATTTGAAGAAAACTTAAAGAATAGTATTACTTACTTTCCTAGGATTTGGTTAAGATATGTTGACGATGTTTTTGCGATCTTTGATAGCAGTAAATGTAATGTTGATGTTTTTGTAAACCAACTTAATAGTATACATAGTTCCATTAAGTTTACTTATGAATTAGAAACTAATAATCGTTTACCATTTTTAGATATTCTGTGTATTAAAAATCATGAAAAAATTGAATTTGATATTTACAGGAAACCTACTAACAATAACAGATATATTTTAAATAGTTCCAACCATTGTTATACACATAAAATAGCAGCATTTAACAGTTTGGTTAACAGAGCTATCAATGTACCACTTAGTCCTAGACGTTTTTATAAGGAAATTAATTATATCAAAGGAGTGGCTAGATATAACGATTTTGATGCTAAAATTATAGATAATATTGTTAGAAAACAAAGATTAAAATATGTTTTGAACACAACTACCACTCTTCAAAAAGAAGTTAAAAAATGTACTTTTATTAGTTTACCTTTCGATAATATTTTAACAAAAGGGTTAGACTCTATTTTTAAAAAGGTAAATGTTAAGATAGCCTATAAAACTCAAAATAAACTCAAGCATTTATTGTGTAACCCGAAAGATAAAATTCCAATGTTGGAAAAATCAGGTATTTATAAGATAATTTGTAGTACTTGTAACGAGATGTATATAGGTCAAACTAAAAGAAAAATTGTAACCAGATTTAAAGAACATCTTGCCCATATTAAATATGAAAGAACTGAAAAATCAAGTGTAGCAGAACATGTCCTTAGTAATCAGCATGATTTAGATAAAAATGTTATTTTAGCTAAATGTATAAACTCAAAAAAGTTACTTAATAGTTATGAAAGTGTTTTTATAGTCAAATCAAATTGTAAATTAATGAATGCAGATAAAGGACCTATTCCTTACTCACCATTATATACTTTACTTAAATAGCTTTCTTCAAATTACGATGTTTTAATCTAATTACTTTTAGTTTATTAATTGTTATTGCTGTAGTTTTTATTACATATGTATTATTATAATGTAATTTTTGACATAACCTATTTGGTTCCTGATGGCCGATCGTTATTTGTCGGTCGAGGGCGGAGAGGGGGCGGAGCTTACCTCACGGCTATATATAGCGACCGCGGAGAACGATTGGTATCATTCTAGTTTGTAACTTCTTGTGTGCTAGATTGTGTTTTGTAACTAGACCCTCTGATGATGATGACATGGTCATCGAAATGTACATAAGGGTTTAATCTTAAGTAACTTGTCTTATTTGTTATTTTTGATTATTTTTGTGGTATTGGGGTTCTTTTCAATATCTTTATTGTAATATGAAATATATTGTTTAAACAGAATAACGTCTACATTTAGTGTTAAGTGTTTTGGATATTAACAAGTGTGGTTCTTTGCGCATTAAATACAAGCCGAAGTGGATTGGATATTTTATTATACTCTTGTAGTGTTTTATGCGTTTGTAAGAATGGCATAAGGATGAGACAGATGTGACGATTGCGGCTTGAAATTATTCCAAGTTTTGTAACTAAGAAATTTCACGTAACGTCATCAATTTTTTTAAATTTGTATAAATATATGAAAAACAATTATATTCTATGTAAAATGCGCTATTTAAATAAGATGTCTGATTTTATATGATATTTAATAGCTTTTTATATCTATAAAATGAAAGATTTTATCATTGTTTGCTTAGTTCCAGTTACGCTGCTAGTGCTCCTGTGTTCTGTAACAGTTACAACATTATAGAAACAAGATTATTAATTATAATTATTTTTAATAAACAAGTAATAGGAACAAAAGTTCAAGTACCTTCAAGTATCATTGTTTGCATATTTCCTGTTTGTTTATTTTATTGGTTTAATTTATTTTTAATCTTACTTATTTATATTATTTTGTGGTAAACATGGCAACCTGGTAGTTTAAGATTGTACGGCAATTAAGGTTTCGATGACAACCAGGTGGGGAAAAATTCATATACGTCTTTGAGAAATTAATTTCTTGGTATTGGAAATGTGGCGCAGTGCCAAAGCGCGTTAGACTTTGAACATGAAGATTCATAGTTCGAATCATGATAGTCCCCCAATTATTTATAATATAATTATTGAATAAACATTTGAAAAAAACGTTCTTAAAATCAATTGTCATCCAATATAATTTAACAGCAGAAATGTATTTGAACTTAGATGAATAAAAATGTATTTTATTAACGACTGAAAATTAGTACAAGATATATATATATATATATATATATATATATATATATATATATATATATATATTTGATGAATAGCTATTATCTGGAGTACATCCGTTCAGTTTGCAGTGCATAAAATCGCAGTTCCGACGTTTCGCTAGAATCTCATCTAGCATTGACGAGGTGAACCCAACAACTGTTGAATAGCGAGATGTTCAGCTCGCTCTTCAACTGTTGTTGGGTTCATCTCCTTAATGCTAGATGAGATTCTAGCGAAACGTCGGAACTGCGATTGTATGCACTATGTTTACTATAGAAAGTGCATGATATAACAATATTATTAGTTTTAAAACGTTAGTTGTAGTCGAGCAGTTGTCAAATTAACATTTTAAACACATATTTTATATCAGATAACATCGTATCTTTAAACATTTCTTTCGTCTTCATAAACTCATCTTCATATACAATTTACAAATATCAATTATTATTATTTTCAGGAAGTAATTTTGAAGATTATATTATACTTCACAATATGATTTTTACTTTACAAAACGTCTTGGTATGACAACCATTTGTGTATGTTTTTCCCTCTATTAATGTAATAATATCAAATTAAATTTGTAAAGTATCCGTAGTAAAAATATGCCTTTTCACGTCTCCCACATTACTCGTTTTAATTATGGGGAAATGTAAGAGGGGTGTCGAACTTTATCTGCTAACTTTACCTTTTGGAAAGTCTGGAGAGTCAGAGATCTGGAGAGTCAGAGATCTCTGGAGTCATATGAAGGGAAGATTATGCGGGAAGCCCACATACTAATGCACACACGCAAGGGCGAAGCAAGGATAAGCCAACAATTATTTTTATATGGTATATCTGGTCCCACGTATGGTGGCGCATGGCCTCGAAGGGAGAGGACAGGCGGGAAGAAGGGTAGTGGAACGAAAGACCCTTCCACAGATTATCAGCACAATATGAGGTACAGTATTTGTGCTACAATAATGTAGATTTGACAAGGTCGAAAGGCCACTATAAATATTATTTAATTTGATTTGTCATATTAAGCAGATCATGCAGATAAAGGTTTGAATAAATTTACTTATGTCAGTTTTCTAAACGACCGCAACGCCTGCGATTTCTTTGATGCAACACGCTCTACAAGAGCCAATGTTTTTTAGTAGGGCTAGCTTTTTGTTTTCTATCGATCGATCGCGCCCCAGCTTAGGTGTGAACAGCTAATAACCCCTTGATGCTCTTCAATTTATCTTCTCCTAAATCTTGCTTTTCCACAGATTATACAACAAATATAATTCTGTGGAGTTATTACTCAACTTACTTTTACAAAGCTCTTGAATTCACTCTTGTAACACATTTCATATTAGTTTCAAAATCTCATAAAGAAATCTAAATATGATTTAAAAATAAATATTGCGGGTTTACAGTCACTTTAAGTAATTAATAAATGTGCGCCCACACTGTCCGTAAAGTGTTTCGTTCTGCACAACTTCGTTTATCGATGGCCACATATTGAGAAATATAACCTACGAAGATCTACTAAATGGACTATTTATGACTTACATTTAAAGGAAACTGCTGGAACCGAGGATGTAGTCTTAAAAACCTTCCAAGAAGTCTATGTAGGCGTAATATTTCATAATGGAATTAGAATTTTAGAATTTTGGACGGTTTTAAATTTTCAAACAAAATACCAAACACTAAACAAACACTCATTAGTTGATCCTACTGTAGTATCTATATAAAAAGATTCGTACCGTCATTTATATTTTTCAGCATTAAATCCTGACGTTAGGTAGAAACAAAAAATTTAGGGACGGGCTGATTCCGATTCTAGATGTCTGGAATCGTCGATTCTAATGGCATTGAGTAATCATTGATGCTCGATTCTACATTGTTTGAAGGGCCGATTCCAAATCTCGATTTCTGGAATCGTCGATTCTAATGGCATTAGGTATCATTGATACTCGATTCTCCATTGACTGAAGGGCCGATTCCGTTTCTCGATTTTTGTAATCGTCGATTCTAATCACACTGAGTAATTATTGATACTCGATTCTCCATTGACTGAACGGCCGATTCCGATTCTCGATTTTTGTAATCGTCGATTCTAATCACATTGAGTAATTATTGATACTCGATTCTCCATTGACTGAACGGCCGATTCCGATTCTCGATTTTTGTAATCGTCGATTCTAATCACATTGAGTAATTATGGATACTCGATTCTCCATTGATTGAAGGGCCGATTCCGATTCTCGATTTTTGTAATCGTCGATTCTAATCACATTGAGTAATTATTGATACTCGATTCTCCATTGACTGAACGGCCGATTCCGATTCTCGATTTTTGTAATCGTCGATTCTAATCACATTGAGTAATTATGGATACTCGATTCTCCATTGACTGAACGGCCGATTCCGATTCTCGATTTCTCTAATAGTCGATTCTAATGGCATTGAGTAATCATTGATACTCGATACTCCATTGATGGAAGGGCTGATTTCGATTTTTTTAGCTGTTAAAACACATATGCTGTGCAGTTTATAGGAAAAATAATTAATTATCGACTATGTCTTATTTATGTATTAGTTACTCTGAATGAATTAAACGATTGAAGCAAATGCCGATTTGGGATAGCAAAAAAAATATTATTGTTATTTATGACGTAACAACAAAGACGATAGGAAACATTTCTGGTCTGTTTGTCACCGCTCGTCTCGCTATGCTGTCGCACTCTTACTCAAGCGGGCTCGACTCTTTCTCTCCGGCCCGCCCTTATACATACATGCTTCATACATGTAAAGGCAAAACACCAATAAAATCTAGTTCCAATTTTTCCAGTTATAAAAACTGAGAAGCTTATTACTGAAGTTATATTGTAATTGAGAACCGAAGTTCACATTTGTAATTTTAAATAAATCATTAATTTTATCTGATTTGTTTGTCATGATTTCAGAAATTGCTTTTAAAAAATCAAGTTTGAACGCTTTGTGTAGCCTTTTAAAAACGTAACTTTAAAAAAGGCTTCACCATATGACCAATATGCTAACTAAATTCATTATTAGAGAATATCGTGTAGCGCTCTATAACTTTAAAGAGTCGAAAGTAGGAAGAAAAGTTTTAGAATCGAGATCGGAATCGAACTATTAAGGTATCGGCCCATCTCTAATAAAGTTAATACTTTTTATTTGGGGTATATTAATGCACTATGAAAAGAATATTCTACCACTGTTACCTAATACATATCATTGTATGATATATATTATCAAATCTATTGTTCTGGAAAATAAAACAATGTTATTTTTCCCAAAATGTGAAACAAAATGAAAATATTTTAAAACAATACTAAAAATACTATTATGATTTATACACCACGCCTAGTGATGTATTGTGTTATCTTTGCTTTTTGATTTTTAGCTTAGGTTTTTTTTTATCTCCAAGAGAAATATCAAATTAATAATGTGACACAACAATAGGGAAATTTTGTTTGTTGTAAATGTAATGTATACTCGACAGAGTTTGACCAAAGATTTACGAGAAGAAAGTAAGAAGAAGCTTAGAGTGCACATAATGTGTGCAACTGTGCACCTCATTAACAATAAGGCGAGACATAGGTCCGGGAAAAGTCTAGACTGGAATAAAATCAATACTTGTTGAATTCTGCGCAATAGCTTTGTATGTCGTGTAGTCGTTGTGCAATGGTGGTATAGGAGTGGTTGGTTTTGGTGTGGCTAAAGGAACATGGTTGGTAAGGTTAGTTATATGGTTAGGTTACAGAATTAATAATATCCCTGATGTTTTGAACTTCTCGGATCAAAGAGGTTTAGTATAAACAAAAGAGGTCAGTTGGCCTCGGTGGCGTGAATTTTGGGAGGTAGAAGAAGGAGTCCCTTAATCAGTTTGCTTGATAAATTATCAAATAACTGCTTATTAAAGTAGCCCTTAAGGTAGCCGGCGATGTTTTAGAAGCTGATAACAGCTTATTAAAGTAACCCTTAAGGTAACCGGCGTATTTTATAAGCTAATAACTGCTTATTAAAGTAACCCTTAAGGTAGCCGGCGATGTATTATAGGCTGATAACAGCTTATTAAAGTAACCCTTAAGGTAGCCGGCGATATCTTATAAGCTGATAACTACTTATTAAAGTAACCCTTAAGGTAGCCGGCGACCTAATAAGGTTATAAAACATTGCCGGCTACCTTATACATGATAAAATAGTGTGTATACACAATAAAATAAAGTTTACACATGATTAAATAGCGTATATACATAATAAAATAAAGTGTAAACATGATAAAATAGAGTGTATACATGATAAAATAGTGTGTATACACAATAAAATAAGATTTGTACATGATAAAATAGCGGGTATACATAATAAAATAAAGTGTAAACATGATAAAATAGTGTGTATACATAATAAAGTAAAGTGTATACATGATTAAATAGCGTGTATACATAATAAAATAAAGTGTAAACATGATAAAATAGTGTGTATACATAATAAAGTAAAGTGTATACATGATAAAATAGTGTGTATACACAATAAAATAAGGCTTATACATGATAAAATAGCGTGTATACATAATAAAATAAAATGTAAACATGATAAAATAGTGTGTATACATAATAAAGTAAAGTGTAAACATGATAAAATAGTGTGTATACACAATAAAATAAGGTTTATACATGATAAAATAGCGTGTATACATAATAAAATAAAGTTTATACAATATAAATTAGATTGTATATATAATAAAATAAAGTGTATACAAGACAAAAAGTAAGTATACATAATAAAATAAAGTGTATATATACACAATATCAAAAGCACAGTGGTACAATATATTACAATAAAAATATTGAAAAGAACCCCAATACCACAAAAACATAATATGTGTATACATAATAAAGTAAAGTGTAAACATGATAAAATAGTGTGTATACACAATAAAATAAGGTTTATACATGATAAAATAGCGTGTATACATAATAAAATAAAGTTTATACAATATAAATTAGATTGTATATATAATAAAATAAAGTGTATACAAGACAAAAAGTAAGTATACATAATAAAATAAAGTGTATATATACACAATATCAAAAGCACAGTGGTACAATATATTACAATAAAAATATTGAAAAGAACCCCAATACCACAAAAATAATCAAAAATAACAAATAAAACAAGTTACTTAAGATTAAACCCTTATGTACATTTCGATGACCATGTCATCATCATCAGAGGGTCTTGTTACAAAACACAATCTAGCACACAAGAAGTTACAAACTAGAATGATGATCATTCTAGTTTATAACTTTTTGTGTGCTAGATTGTATTTTGTAATAAGACCCTCTGATGATAATGACATGGTCATCGATATGTATATAAGGGTTTAATCTTAAGTAACTTGTTTTATTTGTTATTTTTGATTATTTTTGTGATATTGGGGTTCTTTTCAATATTTTTATTGTAAAGTGTATATATGATAATATAGTGTGTATACGTATAAAATTGAGTGTATACACTAAATAGTTTTCGCCCTTTTTATAATGGGTTTGTAATACAGCTAATGTTTTTTTATAAAGCCTTGTAAAATGTTCTGTTTACTGTTATTTAAAACTTGTAAATTTGATTTTATTAAACAGCACAATTCCATTTAGGAATGCATAAACATAAAGAAATAGTTATTTCATTTTCTTAATTAGTACTAGGTTTCTTTAATATTACTTTACAATTTTTTTCTAGTTCATTTGTACAATATCAGTAAATCTTTGAAAACTATTTAACGTTAAAACTAAATGTGTTTTGTAATTCTTCAAATTATTTTAAATATTTTCAATTTCTTATAAGGTTGACTGTTGAATATGTGAAAATATTATTATTATAAAATGAAAGAAAATTAATATAATTTAAATAGGGACTGTTCTAATATATGAAATGTCAATTCATGTAGTTTTTAAATATCTATAAACGTAATTTATGTGGAAAATCGTCTACAA
>JBAIZL010000058.1:67500-115000 GCA_036971475.1 Prosapia bicincta
GTATCACAACAAGTACCTTTCTAGTTGCCTTATTGTTCTACCACTCTAAATGTCTTAACTTCATCTGCCCGTTTATCCTAGACGCCAAACTGTTAATATAAGCTTCTGTATCACAACAAGTACCTTTCTAGTTGCCTTATTGTTTTACCACTCTAAATGTCTTAACTTCATCTGCCCGTTTATCCTAGACGCCAAACTGTTAATATAAGCTTCTGTCTCACAACGAGTACCTTTCTAGTTGCCTTATTGTTTTACCACTCTAAATGTCTTAACTTCATCTGCCCGTTTATCCTAGACGCCAAACTGTTAATATAAGCTTCTGTATCACAACAAGTACCTTTCTAGTTGCCTTATTGTTTTACCACTCTAAATGTCTTAACTTCATCTGCCCGTTTATCCTAGACGCCAAACTGTTAATATAAGCTTCTGTCTCACAACGAGTACCTTTCTAGTTGCCTTATTGTTTTACCACTCTAAATGTCTTAACTTCATCTGCCCGTTTATCCTAGACGCCAAACTGTTAATATAAGCTTCTGTATCACAACAAGTACCTTTCTAGTTGCCTTATTGTTCTACCACTCTAAATGACGACTTCATCTGCCCGTTAGTCCTAGCCGCCAAAATTGTTAATATCAGCAACTGTCTCACAACAAATACCCCTCTTTTTTCTTAAGGGTATCTGCTCGTTTCTCTTAGTCGCCACAATTGTCCATATCAGGTACTTCCTCACTACAAGTACCACTATAATTGTCTTAAGTTCATCTGTCTCCTCCTAGCTCCCAAAACTATTTATATCAACTAATGCCTTACTCCATGACCACGCTAATTGTCTTAAGTCTATCTACACGTTTCTCCAAGTTTGAAAAAAATGGCTATATCAGCTACTGTCTTACAACATGTACTACTCTAATTGTCCTAAGTCCATCTGCACGTTTATCCTAGCTTAAAAATTTGTTTATATCAACTACTCTTTCACAACATGTACAATTCACATGGTCTTACGCCCATCTGCACGTTTCTCCTAAACGCCAAAATTGTTAATATCAACCACTCCTTCCCAACATGGATATCTCTAATTGTCTTACGTCCATCTGCACGTTTCTCCTAAACGCGAAAATTGTTAATATCAACCACTCCTTCACAACATGTACATCTCTAATTGTCTTTGTCCATCTACACGTTTCTCCTACCCTCCAAAATTGGTAATATCACCTACTCCTTCACAGCATGTACATCTCTAATTGTCTTTGTCCATCTAAACGTTTCTCCTACCCTCCAAAATTGGTAATATTATCTACTATCTCATAACATGTATTACTCTAACTGTCTCAAGACCATCTGTACGCTTTTCCTAGCTGCTTAAGTTGTTAATATCAGCTACTGCCTTGTAATAAGTAGCACTCTTACTGTCTGAAGGTCACCTGAATGTTTCTCTTAAACGAAAAAATTGTTAATATTAGCTACTCTCTCACATTAAGTAAAACTTTGATTATCTCAAGTCCATCTGCACGTTTCTCTTAGACGCCAAGGTTGTTAGTATCAGCTACTCCCCTACAACAGCAAATAGTATTTGCAGTGACTTAAATCCATTTGCACAATTTCTCCTAGAATTCAAATATACTAAAATATACAAACAAAATAAATTATATAGGTAAACAGTTTGATGAATAGCTGGGAAAACTATTAAGTCATGGTAAGTTTTAGTAATATTATTAATGGCTTACTCTCTTAGATTGATTACAGAAAATTAAGACAATTGTTTTTAGATAGTATTAACTTAATTATTTTTTAATATGCATAAATCACTTGAATTCCTAACATTATTTTTGCTTTTTAAAAACAATTTCTTGTAGCATGTGGATTTAGAATTTGGCGGTATTTTGGGTAATCATATATTTACCATTATAAAATTGTGTACGAACGGTGTAGATAAAACGTTGAATAGGCTAGCTCTCGGTAGTGGTAGTTCCAAAACATTTTTAAATTGATAGTTTTACTTTTAGTTTTCTATAAACATCATTTTTCAATCCGAAGTTAAAAAGGACAGTGATCGACCAAACTAGGTTTATCAGGTCAGATGTTGATCAGAATTAGTCGTCTTAAGTTTTGTATTTAGATTAGGATGTTGGCGGTGAGTGGTAAAACTATGATGCATTAGAATGTCGTGCACAGGTGCTACCAAAATCTCTGCATTTTTACCCAACTCATTGCATGGGAAGAACTTTTCCGTACTTGTTTACTCTATATTAATCATACGCTCACAGTCCCAAAATTTTCCGAGCAATGGAGACGTTATTATTCCCTTAGGGATTATACTATTTTATGGCTCCAACAGAATGTACGTTGTCAATATAACGCAGCATGTATTCATATGCTGCGCACATATATATGACTTTGGTAATAACATATAACGTTAGTCTCACTGTTGTATGAAAATCAGAAAGTTTTAACCCAACACAGTATCTAAATCAGAAAGTTTTAACCCAACGCAGTATCTGAATCAGAAAGTTTTAACCCAACGCAGTATCTGAATCAGAAAGTTTAAACCCAACGCAGTATCTGATTTAGCTATGACAATACTCTGTCCAACAACGTCAGAGCTTTTACAGTTCTTTAATACCAGGTCTTTTACAATCATCAGGACTTTCTATGACTCACAACATCGGTAAGTTTCCTACACAACGCACTACTCTGCTGTAACTAATGTACGACTCACAATCTTGTATAGTTTCGTTCCACTCGGCATCTCATATGCAGTCTATTTACTTCAATAACATATGTTGAAAATTAACACACTGTGTGGCTTAAAGGTATTAATACGACGGGCTAACAACCTCACGGTTCTAGCCAAGAAAAATTGTGTTTTAACTAAAATTGGCGATAAGCTGATGATAAATCTCGCGCTCAAGGGTTAGTAAACAGGTTCGGCTGAGTCCGGTCTCTGTTCCAGCACAAGTATGAGGGTCAGGCACTTAGGTAAGGGAAACCGAGAGTGGATAACGGGACGATTATACTACCTGGACCTAAATCTGTAGGAATCATGGGCTCTGGTTGGAACGCTTCTACTCTGCCAATGGCAAAGAGGTAACCTTAGCCTTACAGTAAGGCTTTTGGGTTCCTAACACTCGTATCATGTTGTTGTGGCACCAAGTCCCTCGTTTTGGTACCTACGTTAGTTACCCAACGCGAGGTGCCATGAGTTTAAGGTTGGATTTGTAGGAGAGGGGGTTCTGCTTTTTTATTCCCATTTCTTAAGTATCCCTTTTTTATAACATTTTACACAGGCATATGACTAAATTTCTATTTTAAGTTACTGTGTGTGGAGTGAGGTTGGAAATAGGTGACTTTTCCATAATCTAATTAGTTACTAATATGCTTAGTTTATTTTATGCAATTAATATGTTCCCATTAGACACAGCTGATAAGAATCTGATAAGAGTTCTGTCTGCAACTTTCCATGCGTACGTTTGGATCATCTCCTTAACTATCCTAGCTTGTGACAGTTTCTAAGCTCGTAGCATTTCCCTGCTTTCCTATTCGTTATATTTACAAACACTAATTGTAAAATCACGTTTCATTAAAAAAAAAAACGTTTAATCTCAAGATCACGTAATTAAATCTTCAGAAATATATGAACAAGAACCGTAGGGACTAAAATTTAAAACAAATATGTGTTCGTGATTTCCCTGATTAGTTAACAGTCCACATGATAATTGTCATATTTGTAATAAACATTGAAATTTCTTGTGAAACTCTCATTAATTACAAATACATAGAATATAAAGTTTACCAAACGAAGAAGTAGGTTAAAACATTCAGGAGTGAATATTATTGAGTACGGACATTTTATAGAAATTACTTTATTTCAAATTTTAATTTAGAGAGAAATAGAAATGTAAACTATAAACTAGAGTGAAAATCCTAAAAGTTTGTTGAAAAAAAAAATTCTCACTCAATCTCATAGTAGTAACAAAATTCTAGAAAGTCGTATTGAGAAAATAAATAGATGTATAAATATATCTAGAGTAATCTACACAATGATATTCTAGAGGGCCTACTCGTATATTTTTCACTTTTCACTCATGGTGTCTCTAGTGTCTTGTTGATGAATGGGTTATGAATTTCTATTGAAAACACATCATCTGTTTTTTTATACCTTTGGCTCTTTATTACTATACCTCAATGATTCTACAACATTTAATATTTTGTATCAACGATTTGTAATTTTAGAATTGTCTTTTGTTAACAAAGTAAACAACAAACAAGTAAATAATTTTAAATTAAACTATTTTGTTTATTTTAGTATTTAATTTATTTTCCCATCTTTTCTTTTCGTGTTATATTTGTCACTTATAAAGACATTTTCAATTATAATTGTTTTGTTTTTTCAGATTTGTAAATTAAAAACTATTTATAAACAATTTGTCAAATATAATTATTTTAATTTTTCAGATTTGTAATTTAAAATTTTATTATAAGGCGATTAAAAAGGTTATTAATACACTAACTTATCAACGCGCATAAATGTAATACATATAAAATGTAATAGAGACATAACTTAAATTTAATATTACAATTAAGACAACGTTAATCTGAACAATAGGGTTAAACATCATTATAGTACATAAATACATACATATTGTATTTACATAAGTACTGTATTAACATAAACGCTGTATTTACATAAATACTGTATTAACTGTAAGTACATAAATTTGCTGTACATAAATAGTTTTATAATTTTTAATCCATTTATTGTAATGGCTCTTAAATTTATCATCCGAAAAGTAAAGATACAAGTATAAAGAAATTCTCTGAACTTTGAGTTTTATAACGTAAACCGAGGACAAAAAAATGAGCAAACTGTTTCAGCACTACTACATCCCAATGTGCAACTTTACCGACTGTGTTATGTGAAAAAAACCTGCCTTTGGCCAAAATGCAAAGAACGTCAGGATTAGTATGGATGGAAAATTATGTGACATGGACAGTGATGTTAAACATCATGGACCTCCTATATTTCCTACTATAAGCGGAGAACGAAATAAACCATTTAAAATCCACAAATCAAATCGCAGTTAACTTACTCAAGGTGGGGTTGTTAAACAACCGGCGTGAATGTCTCTACAATCAAACACAATGTAGGACACGGATATAAAGAGCACTAAATTGTAAACACTAGGGAGGAATAAACTCATTATTCGCTGCCACTGAGGTTTGTATCTCAGTATGAAAGAATGTAAAAAGAATCGTACTGCGTTGAAATACAAATTATGAAAGAAATAGGTAAAAAAATGTGGGTCACGAATAGCAATAAGAGTAGGTACCGCTGAAAGATTCTGAATAAAGAACGTAGTAATGTAAACATAACTCAAGGAAGGCCCTAATAATAGTTAATGCTACATCTGAACTTCATTACCCATCGCTACTGCTGAAGGATTCGGATATAAATGACATTGCTATGAAAACCTTTGGCCAGAACAGGTATAATAATAACTGCTGCTGAAGAACATGGATGTTAAGACTGTTGTAATGCAAACAATAATTCCTGAACTTAATTATCAGTAGTTACTGCTGAAGGATACAGATATAAAGATCATTGCATTGTGAACTAGCGCCAGAACAGGCTTAAATATAGATTCTGCTGAAGAACATTAATGTTACGTCTGTTGTAATGCAAACAATATATCCTGAACTTCATTATCAATCGCTACTGCTGAAGGATACAGATATAAAGACATTCCTATGTAACGTTTTGGCCAGAACAGGTATAATAATAACTGCTGCTTAAGAACATGGATGTAAAGACTGTTGTAATTTAAACAATAATTCCTGAACTTCATTATCAATCGCTACAGCTGAAGGATACTGATATAAAGGACATTGCTATGTAAACCTTTGCCCAGAACAGGCTTATTAATAGATTCTGCTGAAGAACATTGATGTTAAGACTGTTGTAATGCAAACAATATTTCCTGAACTTCATTACCACTCGCTACTGCTGAAGCATACAGATATAAAGGACATTGCTATGTAAACCTTTGGCCAGAACAGGTATAATAATAACTGCTACTGAAGAACATTGATTGTAACACTTTTGTAATGCAAACAATAATTCCTGAACTTAAATATCATAGTTACTGCTGAAGGATACATATATTAAGAACTTTTCATTGTGAACTAGCGCCAGAAAAGGCTTAAGTATAGATTCTGCTGAAGAACATTGATGTTAAGACTGTTGTAATGCAAACAATAATTCCTGAACTTCATTACCAATCGCTACTGCTGAAGGATACAGATATAAAGAACATTGCTATGTGAACGTTTGGCCAGAACTGGTATAATAATAACTGCTGCTGAAGAACATTGATGCTAAGACTGTTGTAATGCAAACAATAATTCCTGAACTTAATTATCAATAGATACTGCTGAAGGATACAGATATAAAGAACATTGAATTGTGAAATAGCTCCAGAACAGGCTTAAATATAGATTCTGCTGAAGAACATGGATGCAAAGACTGTGGTAATGCAAACATTAATCCAGAACGTCATTATCAATCGTTACTGCTGAAGGATACAGATATAAAGAACATTGCATTGTGAACTTAGCGTAAGAACAGGCTTATTAATAGATTCTGCTGAAGAACATGGATGTAAAGACTGTTGTAATGTAAACAATAATTCCTGAACTTAATTATCAATCGCTACAGCTGAAGGATACACATATAAAAGACATTGCTATATAAACCTTTGCCCAGAACAGGTATAATAATAACTGCTGCTGAAGAACATTGATGTTAAGACTGTTGTAATGCAAACAATAATTCCTGAACTTCATTATCAATCGCTACTGCTGAAGGATACAGATATAAAGGACATTGCTATGTATCCTTTTTTTCCAGAACAGGTATAATAGTAACTGCTGCTGAAGAACATTGATGTTAAGACTGTTGTTATGCAAACAATATTTCCTGAACTTAATTACCAATCGCTACTGCTGAAGGATACAGATATAAAGAATGTTGCTATGTGAACTTTTGGCCAGAACCTGTATAATATTAACTGCTGCTGAAGAACATTGATGCTAAGACTGTTGTAATGCAAACAATAATTCCAGAACCTAATTATCAATAGAATCCGCTGAAGGATACAGATATAAAGAACATTGCATTGAGAACTAGCAGTAGAACAGGCTTAAATATAGATTCTGCTGAAGAATATGGATGTAAAGACTGTTGTAATGCAAACAATAATTCCTGAACTTCATTATCAATTGCTACTGCTGAAGGATACAGATATAAAGGACATTGCTATGTAAACGTTTGGTCAGAACAGGTATAATAATAACTGCTGCCGAAGAACATTGATGTTAAGACTGTTGTAATGCAAACAATAATCCAGATCGTCATTATCAATCGCTACTGCTGAAGGATACAGATACAAAGCACATTGCTATGTAAACGTTTGGTCAGAACACGTATAATAATAAGTGCTAACGAAGAACATTGATGTTAAGACTGTTGTAATGCAAACAATAATTCCAGAACCTAATTATCAATAGATACTGCTGAAGAATACAGATATAAAGGCCATTTCTATGTAAACTTTTGCCCAGAACAGGTACAATAATAACTGCTGCCGAAGAACATTGATGTTAAGACTGTTGTAATGCAAGCAATAATCCAGATCGTCATTATCAATCGCTACTGCTGAAGGATACAGATATAAAGGACATTGCTATGTAAACGTTTGGTCAGAACAGGTACAATAATAACTGCTGCCGAAGAACATTGATGTTAAGACTGTTGTAATGCAAACAATAATCCAGAACGTCATTATCAATCGTTACTGCTGAACGATACAGATATAAAGGCCATTTCTATGTAAACGTTTGCCCAGAACAGGTACAATAATAACTGCTGCCGAAGAACATTGATGTTAAGACTGTTGTAATGCAAACAATAATTCCTGATCGTCACTTTGCTATGTAAAAGTTTGGTCAGAACAGGTATAATAATAACTGCCTGCGAAGAACATTGATGTTAAAACTGTTGTAATGCAAATAATAATTCCAGAACCTAATTATCAATAGATACTACTGAAGGATACAGATATAAAGAATATTGCATTGTGAACTAGCACCAGAAGAGGCTTAAATATAGATTCTGCTGAAGAACATGGATGTAAAGACTGTTGTAATGCAAACAATAATCCAGAACGTCATTATCAATCGTTACTGCTAAAGGATACAGATTTAAAGGACATTGCTATGTAAACGTTTGGTCAGAACAGGTATAATAATAAGTGCTGCCGAAGAACATTGATGTTAAGACTGTTGTAATGCAAACAATAATCCAGAACGTCTTTATCAATCGTTACTGCTGAAGGATACAGATATAAAGGACATTGCTATGTAAACTTTTGCCCAGAACAGGTACAATAATAACTGCTGCCGAAGAACATGGACGTTAAGACTGTTGTAATGCAAACAATAATCCAGATCGTCATTATCAATCGTTACTGCTGAAGGATACAGATATAAAGAACATTGCTATGTAAACGTTTGGTCAGAACAGGTAAAATAATAACTGCTGCCGAAGAACATTGATGTTAAGACTGTTGTAATGCAAACAATAATCCAGAACGTCATTATCAATCGTTACTGCTGAAGGATACAGATATAAAGGACATTGCTATGTAAACGTTTGCCCAGAACAGGTACAATAATAACTGCTGCCGAAGAACATTGATGTTAAGACTGTTGTAATGCAAACAATAATTCCTGATCGTCACTTTGCTATGTAAAAGTTTGGTCAGAACAGGTATAATAATAACTGCCTGCGAAGAACATTGATGTTAAAACTGTTGTAATGCAAATAATAATTCCAGAACCTAATTATCAATAGATACTACTGAAGGATACAGATATAAAGAATATTGCATTGTGAACTAGCACCAGAAGAGGCTTAAATATAGATTCTGCTGAAGAACATGGATGTAAAGACTGTTGTAATGCAAACAATAATCCAGAACGTCATTATCAATCGTTACTGCTAAAGGATACAGATTTAAAGGACATTGCTATGTAAACGTTTGGTCAGAACAGGTATAATAATAAGTGCTGCCGAAGAACATTGATGTTAAGACTGTTGTAATGCAAACAATAATCCAGAACGTCTTTATCAATCGTTACTGCTGAAGGATACAGATATAAAGGACATTGCTATGTAAACTTTTGCCCAGAA
Organism: Prosapia bicincta; assembly: GCA_036971475.1. Classification (NCBI taxonomy): domain Eukaryota; kingdom Metazoa; phylum Arthropoda; class Insecta; order Hemiptera; family Cercopidae; genus Prosapia; species Prosapia bicincta. The sequence continues at coordinate 76,748 of JBAIZL010000058.1, forward strand.
CAGGTACAATAATAACTGCTGCCGAAGAACATGGACGTTAAGACTGTTGTAATGCAAACAATAATCCAGATCGTCATTATCAATCGTTACTGCTGAAGGATACAGATATAAAGAACATTGCTATGTAAACGTTTGGTTAGAACAGGTAAAATAATAACTGCTGCCGAAGAACATTGATGTTAAGACTGTTGTAATGCAAACAATAATCCAGAACGTCATTATCAATCGTTACTGCTGAAGGATACAGATATAAAGGACATTGCTATGTAAACGTTTGCCCAGAACAGGTACAATAATAACTGCTGCTGAAGAACATTGATGTTAAGACTGTTGTAATGCAAACAATAATCCAGATCATCATTATCAATCGTTACTGCTAAAGGATACAGATATAAAGGACATTGCTATGTAAACGTTTGGTCAGAACAGGTATAATAATAAGTGCTGCCGAAGAACATTGATATTAAGACTGTTGTATTTCAAACAATAATCCAGAACGTCATTATCAATCGTTACTGCTGAAGGATACAGATATAAAGGACATTGCTATGTAAAAGTGTGGTCAGAACAGGTATAATAATAACTGCATGCGAAGAACATTGATGTTAAAACTGTTGTAATGCAAATAATAATTCCAGAACCTAATTATCAATAGTTACTGCTGAAGGATACAGATATAAAGAATATTGCATTGTGAACTAGCACCAGAAGAGGCTTAAATATAGATTCTGCTGAAGAACATGGATGTAAAGATTGTTGTAATGCAAACAATAATTCCTGAACTTCATTATCAATTGCTACTGCTGAAGGATACAGATATAAAGGACATTGCTTGTAACGGTTGATAATTAAATTTAGCAAATTGAATATTATTTAGTTTTAATTCTTAAAATTTTAATTTTTACTTCTAGCTTACAGTTCAGGCGTAACAAGACGTCTGTCTGTAACGCAATTGAAGGTATAACTCCGTTACATTAAAACATTTTATAATACCAAGTTAAATCATTATAATTAGCAGAATATTATTACATTATTTCTTAAGGCTTGTTAATATGAAATGCAAGGAATTGTGCGCTGGTAAAATAATGACTCTTTTAAATTCAATTAAAGCAAATTACACTCTTTTATTTTAAGAAAGACAAATAAAATAAATTTATAATCATGACACATATTTTTGATACTCAGTTACGGATTATGGAACATTTTACATTTTATTTATGAATTTTTAAGGATAGCAATCTTTCAATTAATTAATCAATCAATGGCTGAAAATGAACATGTATTCGAGTTTACTTGCCTTTTTATATAATCAAACTTAATAATTCAATGTGAACATAATGGCACCAAAAGATGCGTAATTACAGTTATGCTTATTAGTTAAAAAGTTCAATGTTCATTATTTAGAATTCTGCTGTGAAACATTTTAATTTTGAAATAAAAATTTTTTTTTTTTAAAGTCTTAAATCGCCCACTTAGCTGCATTAACATGTCGTAACCTCGCTTCCTCCTCGTGGAAAATCTCGGTAAAAGCCTTGCATCATCCTCGTGGAAAAGACTCGGGAAATGTCATCAATAAGTCAGCGACCTATCTGGTATCTGGTATCGTACGCCGCGTTCTAAGCCATGATTAAACCAAAATAAAACTTTACATTAATTAAAATAAAAAAAACCAAATAAATTTTCTTGCTCTTTGAAGACGTCCGTTCCCTTTTACATCTTGGCCAAATGAGAGAGAAATATTAGTTGCGTGCAACCTTCCTACCTATCGCGCATCCGGGGCGCGCATCCCTAGCTTGATTACTTGTTTTAATCTTTTCTCGTTAGATGTCACTATCAGCCAGAGATCTCATTACATAATTTCTCATACATAACAATTTTGTTTACATAGTCATATATTATTACAATTTTGAATCTATTCTCGTTTATTTTCTGAAATTTGCTAATTTAATATGTAACACCGTCTAAAGTGTGTTACATATTTTTCCCCCCTCTTGAAAAAAAAAATTGTGTCATTTCATTTCTCCCCTTTTTTTTGGAATGATTTTATCTAATTTTTATAATTTATTAATGACTCTCAGTTTAGCAACCAAACTATTCTTCTTTAAAGTAAACATATCATAAACCCTTTAACATTACTTTCATGTCCATCATTAGAACAAGGTTAGTTTAACGAAATTTTTTTTTTTTTTATACTACATTAACATAATACAAACAAATCATTTCTCGGATTTAGCATCCTTCCAAACAAAAATTAAACCCTTTTGTTTTTACAAAAATATTTGACAATCTTTAATTTTTTGTTTTATAAAATTACACAAATTAGGTCTATAGAAATATTGGTTAATCTTTGACATTGTTTTTAATTGACTAAGATGTCCGCCAAGAAATGAAGTATGATAATATTCGAACATCATGTCTTTCAAATTAACAGGCAAATAAATTTTTAATTTGTTTTTATCTTTAAACATTAATAGGCCTTTGCTCATACAAAATTTTTTATTGTTAGTTTTAGATTTAATACTTTCTACAATTTTTGTTATTTCAGGATCTGTTTTTTGATGTACTTTCAAATCTAGGTAACCTAAAGGTATTTGCGAAATTATATTAGTTTGAGGATTAGGACATTTGTTGTTGTTAATAGATTGGAATTTCTTCCCCTGTTTATCTTTTTTAAAGATTTCGTCCGTCGACTCTATCTCCACTATTTCGATATCAATACCTTCCCCATTATTGTGGATTCTACTAAGAGCATCGGCTACAACATTCTGTTGCCCTTTTATGTGAAATATTTTGAAAGGTAGACTTACAATTCTCTCTAACCATCTTCCCAATTTGCCTAACTTTCGGAAATGTGTAAGAGACCATGATAATGCTTGATTATCTGTAAGCAAGTAAAAGAGTTGTACTTCTAAGAATTTATACAATTTTTCGATGCTAAGAACAATGGCTAAAGTTTCCTTTTCGTATACTGAAAGAGCTCTCTCTGAATCTGTGAATTTCTTTGAAAAGTAAGCTACTGGTTTCTTTTGATCTGCTTCATTTTTCTGTAACAAGCATGCACCAACGCCATGCTCACTGGCATCTGTCATCAGATAGAAAGGTTTGTTGTAATCTGCTATTGCTAAACAGGGAGGATTGGATATACAGTTTTTTAAGGTGTTAAAACTTTTCTCACACTCTTCCGTCCACTGGAATTTAACTCTTTTCTTCCTTAACTCGTTCAATATACTAGCTATTTTTGCATAATCTTTAATGAAACTACTGAAAAATGACACCATCCCTATAAATCTAGACACTTCCTTAGCATTTTTTGGTCTAGGAAAATTTTTTATTGAATTCGTTCTTTCTGGATCGATTTTAATTTGATTATGGCTCACTTTATTGCCCAAAAAATTAATCTCTTTACACACAAATTTTGCCTTGCTCAAATTTACAGTTAAGTTATTTTTACTCAATCTACTAATTACCTCTCTAACATGTTTCAGATGTTCTTCTAAACTATTACTATATATAAGGATGTCATCAACAAAGTTTAACATGTATTTAAACTTAATATCGCTAAAAATTCTTTCTATATACGAGCTTAATATTCCACTGCCTACATGCAAACCATATGGAATTCTCGTATAATTATATTGACTGAAAGGTGTTGAAAACGCGGTATATTTTTTGCTATTTTCGGTAAGCGGTATCTGGTGGAAACTGTTACAAAGATCAATACAACTAAAATACTTAGCATTACCTAGAAATTGATAACAATCGGCCATGTCGCCAATAGGATGTGAAACTATTTCTATCAATTGGTTCATTTTGCCATAATTCACTACAAGTCTATGTTTATCACCCTTTGACACTAAAAAAGAAGGACTCAAATATGGGCTAGTGGAATGCTCAATTATTCCTTGTGCTAGTAAATCATCTATTATTCCTTTTAGAATAGTCATTTTAAGTGGACTGATGGGATATGGTTTAACTTTTACAATTTCATCAGATTTTACTTTTAAATCAAATTTAAAATTTAAGGCTTTGCCGATCTTGTCTGAAAATACATTAGGAAATTGTCTTACTATTGCTTCAATTTCTTTAATTCCTTCTGGACTACCAATTTGTATTTTACTATTACTCATTATATTGTTATTGCTTAAGGATTTAAAATTATTAATCTTTATTTTTACTGTAGGATCAAAATTAAAATAGCATTTTTGTTTTGATACATCTATTATTAAACCTGTTTCATTGATGAATGGAGTTCCTAATATCAGGGGCCATGTTACGTTATTTACAATATAAAATTTTACATACCAGCTAAAGTGTTTTATTTTTATTTTTTGTATACAAAAACCTTTTACTTTAATTTCGGCATTATTAGCAGCTATAATGGTTTCCATATCTGACTTATACATTGTTATTTTGTTCAGCAATTTATTCTCTTGAATATACTTTTCACTAATTAAATTGATTGAGCTTCCAGTGTCAATAAGGGCTTTACTTTAATTGCTTATCTTATTTATTTTTATATCTATCGTTGGTAACATAATTATTTTAGGTTGGATTTTCATCCATTTTTTATTTTTTACCATTTTCAAAACCCTTAGGCATTTATTTTTATCTTTATTATTTTTATTAAAAATATGCTTTTTATAATTAACATTTTTCTTATTCATATTTTGGCAATAATTGACCTGATTACATTTGTTATTCTTTTTATCATTTGTTTTGAAATTTACTTGTGAGTTACCTTTATGCTTAGCCAAAAATATATTTTTTACAAAATTGCGGGAGGTATCCCTGATGAATGCCTCCCTCTTAATTAGTTTTTTGAATATGTTCTGCACACATTAGCCTTGTGACCCAATTTACCACATTTAAAACATTTTATTGGTTTATGATTATAATTTTGATGTTGAGGTGGTCTTTGATAGCGATTGTTACTATTACCATTGTTAGAATTATTATTGTTATTGTTACTATTGCTAGAATTACCATACATATTGAACTTCTGAAATGCCCTGAACTGTTGTTCACTATTTCTACTTCTGACATGATCATTATATGTAATGTTTTGTATTTGCACAGACATTTCGTTAAAATCATTTAAGCATGTAGGGTTTCTAATGAATGACAACTTATTCCTGGTTTCTGGATTCATCCCTAATTTAATTAGTTCTACCAAATCATTTTCAGAATATTCACCCAACAATAATTCATTATGCTCTTTCAAAGATTGTACATAAAGAGGCAGGGGTTCGCCAATACCTTGAGGTCTATTAATCAAATTTCTTTTTAAATTTTCCCTAAGATTAATAGGTATAAATGTTTTTAAGATATTCTGGTGAAATTCCTTTAAATTACTGTTTTGCTCTAACGCTGACAACAATTTGTCCAATAATGGACCGGTTGCATAGTTCATACCTAGTTCTAAGATTTGATTATCGGAAAGCTTTACCTCGTTTTTTAATTTCAATACCACTTTAATAAAATTTAATAATTTTTTAGATTCTAAACCATCTGTTGTAATGAACATTTTGAGATATCTCTCTAATGGATTTGTCAGCTTATTATATAATCTGAAATCGAACACTGCATTCTGGGGTCTTACATTAGTACTGACTTTATCTACATTGGATGTTATTGAAGCTTCATGGGTACTTAAGAATACTTCTTGTAAATTTTCTTCCGACATATTTTCTTCGGATAATTTTCTTACTACTTCTGTCTTTAAACTTACATCTACATTCAATTCAGTTATTGCTTTGTTTAAATCATTTAACTTTTTTTAAAATATCATTAAGTTCATCCCTCATCTGTTGTTCGATCTTAAATTTTAGCAAAACATTACATCTAGTCGTTAAATGAATTACTTTAGTTTCTGATCTAACTGTATCTATAACTCTAGGATCGTTTTTTAATTCATTAACACTTTTCATCAAGGTTTTAAATTTTTCACTAATAACTGCAAATTCATTGTTTACATTTAATTTATCTTTCAAATTAATAGGATTAGCCACTATATTAACATCTTTTATAACTTTCCTTAAAATTTTTCTAACGTCAGATGCAACTGAATCGCTTCTAAAATTGACATTTCTTAAATTTAATTCATATTCTAATTCCTCTTTTGACAAAAGGTCTATTTTTAAAGCCATTTTGTTTAATAGAATTACTTCCAGAAAATTCACGAGAATATATTCTTAAACAGAAGTCAAGCAAACTCGAAAGGTTCGAACACGTTTTATGCAAACAGGACTGGCAGCTGTGTAAACAATTGTGCTCTACCACTGGTTTTCAAGGACATGCACAAACTTTTAAAAATCTAAAACTTACTACGCACAGACATGACGAATATTTTGAACAACAAGAGTCTCTGACCTTGACTACAATGCAAGTAAAAACAGGTTATAACTGGTTTCTTCCCTAACTTTACCAAACTGTTTACACAAGCTACCAGCTACATCCTTTTTGCGTTCAACTTATACATTTTACAAAATTTTACAAAACTTACACTGTTAAATTTACCTTTGAATATATTTAGTGAAATCGATTATTTTCAACCATTTTTAAATTTTCTTTCCGCCAACACACAAATTTACATTTCAAATTTTTACAGCAGAGTCGCGCATTTTGTGTAACGGTTGATAATTAAATTTAGCAAATTGAATATTATTTAGTTTTACTTCTTAAAATTTTAATTTTTACTTCTAGCTTACAGTTCAGGCGTAACAAGATGTCTGTCTGTAACGCAATTGAAGGTATAACTCCGTTACATTAAAACATTTTAAAATACCAAGTTAAATCATTATAATTAGCAGAATATTATTACATTATTTCTTAAGGCTTGTTAATATGAAATGCAAGGAATTGTGCGCTGGTAAAATAATGACTCTTTTAAATTCAATTAAAGCAAATTACACTCTTTTATTTTAAGAAAGATAATTAAAATAAATTTATAATCATGACACATATTTTTGATACTCAGTTACGGATTATGGAACATTTTACATTTTATTTATGAATTTTTAAGGATAGCAATCCTTCAATTAATTAATCAATCAATGGCTGAAAATGAACATGTATTCGAGTTTACTTGCCTTTTTATATAATCAAACTTAATAATTCAATGTGAACATAATGGCACCAAAAGATGCGTAATTACAGTTATGCTTATTAGTTAAAAAGTTCAATGTTCATTATTTAGAATTCTGCTGTGAAACATTTTAAATTTTGAAATAAATTTTTTTTTTTTTTTAAAGTCTTAAATCGCCCACTTAGCTGCATTAACATGTCGTAACCTCGCTTCCTCCTCGTGGAAAATCTCGGTAAAAGCCTTGCATCATCCTCGTGGAAAAGACTCGGGAAATGTCATCAATAAGTCAGCGACCCATCTGGTATCTGGTATCGTACGCCGCGTTCTAAGCCATGATTAAACCAAAATAAAACTTTACATTAATTAAAATAAAAAAAAACAAATAAATTTTCTTGCTCTTTGAAGACGTCCGTTCCCTTTTACATCTTGGCCAAATGAGAGAGAAATATTAGTTGCGTGCAACCTTCCTACCTATCGCGCATCCGGGGCGCGCATCCCTAGCTTGATTACTTGTTTAAATCTTTTCTCGTTAGATGTCACTATCAGCCAGAGATCTCATTACATAATTTCTCATACATAACAATTTTTTTTACACAGTCATATATTATTACAATTTTGAATCTATTCTCGTTTATTTTCTGAAATTTGCTAATTTAATATGTAACACCGTCTAAAGTGTGTTACATTTTAAGTAAATGTTTGGTCAGAACAGGTATAATAATAACTGCTGCCGAAGAACATTGATGTTAAGACTGTTGTATTGCAAACAGTAATCCAGATCGTCATTATCAATCGCTACTGCTAAAGGATACAGATATAAAGGACATTGCTATGTAAACGTTTGGTCAGAACAGGTATAATAATAACTGCTGCCGAAGAACATTGATGTTAAGACTGTTGTAATGCAAACAAATATCCAGAACGTCATTATCAATCGCTACTGCTGAAGGATACAGATATAAAGGACATTGCTATGTACACGTTTGGTCAGAACACGTATAAAAATAAGTGCTGCCGAAGAACATTGATGTTAAGATTGTTGTAATGCAAACAATAATTCCAGAACCTAATTATCAATAGATACTGCTGAAGAATACAGATATAAAGGCCATTTCTATGTAAACTTTTGCCCAGAACAGGTACAATAATAACTGCTGCCGAAGAACATTGATGGTAAGACTGTTGTAATGCAAACAATAATCCAGATCGTCATTATCAATCGCTACTGCTGCAGGATACAGATATAAAGGACATTGCTATGTAAACGTTTGCCCAGAACAGGTACAATAATAACTGCTGCCGAAGAACATTGATGTTAAGACTGTTGTAATGCAAACAATAATTCCTGAACGTCACATTGCTATGTAAAAGTTTGGTCAGAACAGGTATAATAATAACTGCCTGCGAAGAACATTGATGTTAAGACTGTTGTAATGCAAACAATAATTCCTGAACGTCACATTGCTATGTAAAAGTTTGGTCAGAACAGGTACAATAATAACTGCTGCCGAAGAACATTGATGTTAAGACTGTTGTAATGCAAACAATAATTCCTGAACGTCACATTGCTATGTAAAAGTTTGGTCAGAACAGGTACAATAATAACTGCTGCCGAAGAACATTGATGTTAAGACTGTTGTAATGCAAACAATAATCCAGAACGTCATTATCAATCGTTACTGCTGAACGACACAGATATAAAGGCCATTTCTATGTAAACGTTTGCCCAGAACAGGTACAATAATAACTGCTGCCGAAGAACATTGATGTTAAGACTGTTGTAATGCAAACAATAATTCCTGAACGTCACATTGCTATGTAAAAGTTTGGTCAGAACAGGTATAATAATAACTGCCTGCGAAGAACATTGATGTTAAAACTGTTGTAAAGCAAATAATAATTCCAGAACCTAATTATCAATAGATACTACTGAAGGATACAGATATAAAGAATATTGCATTGTGAACTAGCACCAGAAGAGGATTAAATATAGATTCCGCTGAAGAACATGGATGTAAAGACTGTTGTAATGCAAACAATAATCCAGAACATCATTATCAATCGTTACTGCTAAACTATACAGATTTAAAGGACATTGCTATGTAAACGTTTGGTCAGAACAGGTACAATAATAACTGCTGCAGAAGAACAATGATGTTAAGACTGTTGTAATGCAAACAATAATCCAGAACGTCTTTATCAATCGTTACTGCTGAAGGATACAGATATAAAGGACATTGCTATGTAAACGTTTGGTCAGAACAGGTACAATAATAACTGCTGCAGAAGAACAATGATGTTAAGACTGTTGTAATGCAAACAATAATCCAGATCGTCATTATCAATCGTTACTGCTGAAGGATACAGATATAAAGGACATTGCTATGTAAACTTTTGCCCAGAACAGGTACAATAATAACTGCTGCCGAAGAACATTGATGTTAAGAATGTTGTGATGCAAACAATAATCCAGATCGTCATTATCAATCGCTACTGCTGAAGGATACGGATATAAAGGACACTGATATGTAAACGTTTGGTCAGAACAGGTACAATAATAACTGCTGCCGAAGAACATTGATGTTAAGACTGTTGTAATGCCTACAATAATCCAGATCGTCATTATCAATCGCTACTGCTGAAGGATAGAGATATAAAGGACATTGCTATGTAAACGTTTGCCCAGAACAGGTACAATAATAACTACTGCCGAAGAACATTGACGTTAAGACTGTTGTAATGCAAACAATAATCCAGATCGTCATTATCAATCGCTACTGCTGAAGGATACAGATATAAAGGACATTGCTATGTAAACGTTTGGTCAGAACAGGTACAATAATAACTGCTGCCGAAGAACATTGATGTTAAGACTGTTGTAATGCAAACAATAATCCAGAACGTCATTATCAATCGTTGCTGCTGAAGGATACAGATATAAAGGACATTGCTATGTAAACGTTTGCCCAGAACAGCTACAATAATAACTGCTGCTGAAGAACATCGATGTTAAGACTGTTGTAATGCAAACAATAATCCAGATCATCATTATCAATCGCTACTGCTGAAGGTTACAGATATAAGGGACATTGATATGTAAACGTTTGGTCAGAACAGGTATAATAATAAGTGCTGCCGAAGAACATTGGTGTTAAGACTGTTGTACTGCAAACAATAATCCAGAACGTCATTATCAATCGCTACTGCTGAAGCATACAGATATAAAGGCCATTGCTATGTAAACTTTTGCCCAGAACAGGTACAATAATAACTGCTGCCGAAGAACATTGATGTTAAGACTGTTGTAATGCAAACAATAATTCCTGAACGTCGCATTGCTATGTAAAAGTTTGGTCAGAACAGGTATAATAATAACTGCTGCCGAAGAACATTGAAGTTAAAACTGCTGTAATGCAAACAATAATTCCTGAACTTCATTATCAATTGCTACTGCTGAAGGATACAGATATATAGAACATTGCAATGTAAAGTAGCGCCAGAACAGGGTTATTTATATATTCTGCTGAAGAACATGGATGTAAAGAGTGTTGTAATGCAAACAATAATTCCTGAACTTCATTATCAATTGCTACTGCTGAAGGATACAGATATAAAGGACATTGCTAAGTAAATGTTTGGTCAGAACAGGTACAATAATAACTGCTGCCGAAGAACATTGATGTTTAGACTGTTGTAATGCAAACAATAATCCAGAACGTCATTATCAATCGTTACTGCTGAAGGATACAGATATAAAGGCCATTGCTATGTAAACTTTTGCCCAGAACAGGTACAATAATAACTGCTGCCGAAGAACTTTGATGTTAAGACTGTTGTAACGCAAACAATAATTCCTGAGCGTCACATTGCTATGTAAAAGTTTGGTCAGAACAGGTATAATAATAACTGCTGCCGAAGAACATTGATGTTAAGACTGTTGTAATGCAAACAATAATCCAGATCGTCATTATCATTCGTTACTGCTGAAGGATACAGATATAAAGGACATTGCTATGTAAACTTTTGCCCAGAACAGGTACAATAATAACTGCTGCCGAAGAACATTGATGTTAAGAATGTTGTAATGCAAACAATAATCCAGATCGTCATTATCAATCGCTACTGCTGAAGGATACGGATATAAAGGCCATTTCTATGTAAACGTTTGAACAGAACAGGTACAATAATAACTGCTGCCGAAGAACATTGATGTTAAGACTGTTGTAATGCAAACAATAATTCCTGAACGTCACATTGCTATGTAAAAGTTTGGTCAGAACAGGTATAATAATAACTGCCTGCGAAAAACATTGATGTTAAAACTGTTGTAATGCAAATAATAATTCCAGAACCTAATTATCAATAGATACTACTGAAGGATACAGATATAAAGAATATTGCATTGTGAACTAGCACCAGAAGAGGATTAAATATAGATTCCGCTGAAGAACATGGATGTAAAGACTGTTGTAATGCAAACAATAATCCAGAACGTCATTATCAATCGTTACTGCTAAAGGATACAGATTTAAAGGACATTGCTATGTAAACGTTTGGTCAGAACAGGTATAATAATAAGTGCTGCCGAAAAACATTGATGTTAAGACTGTTGTAATGCAAACAATAATCCAGATCGTCATTATCAATCGTTACTGCTGAAGGATACAGATATAAAGGACATTGCTATGTAAACGTTTGGTCAGAACAGGTACAATAATAACTGCTGCAGAAGAACAATGATGTTAAGACTGTAGTAATGCAAACAATAATCCAGATCGTCATTATCAATCGTTACTGCTGAAGGATACAGATATAAAGGACATTGCTATGTAAACTTTTGCCCAGAACAGGTACAATAATAACTGCTGCCGAAGAACATTGATGTTAAGAATGTTGTAATGCAAACAATAATCCAGATCGTCATTATCAATCGCTACTGCTGAAGGATACGGATATAAAGGACACTGATATGTAAACGTTTGGTCAGAACAGGTACAATAATAACTGCTGCCGAAGAACATTGACGTTAAGACTGTTGTAATGCAAACAATAATCCAGATCGTCATTATCAATCGCTACTGCTGAAGGATACAGATATAAAGGACATTGCTATGTAAACGTTTGGTCAGAACAGGTACAATAATAACTGCTGCCGAAGAACATTGATGTTAAGACTGTTGTAATGCAAACAATAATCCAGAACGTCATTATCAATCGTTACTGCTGAAGGATACAGATATAAAGGACATTGCTATGTAAACGATTGCCCAGAACAGGTACAATAATAACTGCTGCTGAAGAACATCGATGTTAAGACTGTTGTAATGCAAACAATAATCCAGATCATCATTATCAATCGCTACTGCTGAAGGTTACAGATATAAGGGACATTGATATGTAAACGTTTGGTCAGAACAGGTATAATAATAAGTGCTGCCGAAGAACATTGGTGTTAAGACTGTTGTAATGCAAACAATAATTCCTGAACGTCGCATTGCTATGTAAAAGTTTGGTCAGAACAGGTATAATAATAACTGCTGCCGAAGAACATTGAAGTTAAAACTGCTGTAATGCAAACAATAATTCCTGAACTTCATTATCAATTGCTACTGCTGAAGGATACAGATATATAGAACATTGCAATGTAAAGTAGCGCCAGAACAGGGTTATTTATATATTCTGCTGAAGAACATGGATGTAAAGAGTGTTGTAATGCAAACAATAATTCCTGAACTTCATTATCAATTGCTACTGCTGAAGGATACAGATATAAAGGACATTGCTAAGTAAATGTTTGGTCAGAACAGGTACAATAATAACTGCTGCCGAAGAACATTGATGTTTAGACTGTTGTAATGCAAACAATAATCCAGAACGTCATTATCAATCGTTACTGCTGAAGGATACAGATATAAAGGCCATTGCTATGTAAACTTTTGCCCAGAACAGGTACAATAATAACTGCTGCCGAAGAACTTTGATGTTAAGACTGTTGTAACGCAAACAATAATTCCTGAGCGTCACATTGCTATGTAAAAGTTTGGTCAGAACAGGTATAATAATAACTGCTGCCGAAGAACATTGATGTTAAGACTGTTGTAATGCAAACAATAATCCAGATCGTCATTATCAATCGTTACTGCTGAAGGATACAGATATAAAGGACATTGCTATGTAAACTTTTGCCCAGAACAGGTACAATAATAACTGCTGCCGAAGAACATTGATGTTAAGAATGTTGTAATGCAAACAATAATCCAGATCGTCATTATCAATCGCTACTGCTGAAGGATACGGATATAAAGGACACTGATATGTAAACGTTTGGTCAGAACAGGTACAATAATAACTGCTGCCGAAGAACATTGATGTTAAGACTGTTGTAATGCAAACAATAATCCAGAACGTCATTATCAATCGTTACTGCTGAACGACACAGATATAAAGGCCATTTCTATGTAAACGTTTGCCCAGAACAGGTACAATAATAACTGCTGCCGAAGAACATTGATGTTAAGACTGTTGTAATGCAAACAATAATTCCTGAACGTCACTTTGCTATGTAAAAGTTTGGTCAGAACAGGTATAATAATAACTGCTGCCGAAGAACATTGATGTTAAGACTGTTGTAATGCAAACAATAATCCAGATCGTCATTATCAATCGTTACTGCTGAAGGATACAGATATAAAGGACATTGCTATGTAAACTTTTGCCCAGAACAGGTACAATAATAACTGCTGCCGAAGAACATTGATGTTAAGACTGTTGTAATGCAAACAATAATCCAGAACGTCATTATCAATCGTTACTGCTGAACGACACAGATATAAAGGCCATTTCTATGTAAACGTTTGCCCAGAACAGGTACAATAATAACTGCTGCCGAAGAACATTGATGTTAAGACTGTTGTAATGCAAACAATAATTCCTGAACGTCACTTTGCTATGTAAAAGTTTGGTCAGAACAGGTATAATAATAACTGCTGCCGAAGAACATTGATGTTAAGACTGTTGTAATGCAAACAATAATCCAGATCGTCATTATCAATCGTTACTGCTGAAGGATACAGATATAAAGGACATTGCTATGTAAACGTTTGCCCAGAACAGGTACAATAATAACTGCTGCCGAAGAACATTGATGTTAAGAATGTTGTAATGCAAACAATAATCCAGAACGTCATTATCAATCGTTACTGCTGAAGGATACAGATATAAAGGCCATTGCTATGTAAACTTTTGCCCAGAACCGGTACAATAATAACTGCTGCCGAAGAACTTTGATGTTAAGACTGCTGTAACGCAAACAATAATTCCTGAGCGTCACATTGCTATGTAAAAGTTTGGTCAGAACAGGTATAATAATAACTGCTGCCGAAGAACATTGATGTTAAGACTGTTGTAATGCAAACAATAATCCAGATCGTCATTATCAATCGTTACTGCTGAAGGATACAGATATAAAGGACATTGCTATGTAAACTTTTGCCCAGAACAGGTACAATAATAACTGCTGCCGAAGAACATTGATGTTAAGAATGTTGTAATGCAAACAATAATCCAGAACGTCATTATCAATCGCTACTGCTGAAGGATACGGATATAAAGGACACTGATATGTAAACGTTTGGTCAGAACAGGTACAATAATAACTGCTGCCGAAGAACATTGACGTTAAAACTGTTGTAATGCAAATAATAATTCCAGAACCTAATTATCAATAGATACTGCTGAAGGATACAGATATAAAGAATATTGCATTGTGAACTAGAACCAGAAGAGGCTTAAATATAGATTCTGCTGAAGAACATGGATGTAAAGACTGTTGTAATGCAAACAATAATTCCTGAACTTCATTATCAATTGCTACTGCTGAAGGATACAGATATAAAGGACATTGCTTGTAACGGTTGATAATTAAATTTAGCAAATTGAATATTATTTAGTTTTAATTCTTAAAATTTTAATTTTTACTTCTAGCTTACAGTTCAGGCGTAACAAGACGTCTGTCTGTAACGCAATTGAAGGTATAACTCCGTTACATTAAAACATTTTAAAATACCAAGTTAAATCATTATAATTAGCAGAATATTATTACATTATTTCTTAAGGCTCGTTAATATGAAATGCAAGGAATTGTGCGCTGGTAAAATAATGACTCTCTTAAATTCAATTAAAGCAAATTACACTCTTTTATTTTAAGAAAGACAAATAAAATAAATTTATAATCATGACACATATTTTTGATACTCAGTTACGGATTATGGAACATTTTACATTTTATTTATGAATTTTTAAGGATAGCAATCCTTCAATTAATTAATCAATCAATGGCTGAAAATGAACATGTATTCGAGTTTACTTGCCTTTTTATATAATCAAACTTAATAATTCAATGTGAACATAATGGCACCAAAAGATGCGTAATTAAAGTTATGCTTATTACTTAAAATGTTCAATGTTCATTATTTAGAATTCTGCTGTGAAACATTTTAAATTTTGAAATAAAAAGTTTTTTTTTAAAAGTCTTAAATCGCCCACTTAGCTGCATTAACATGTCGTAACCTCCCTTCCTCCTCGTGGAAAATCTCGGTAAAAGCCTTGCATCATCCTCGTGGAAAAGACTCGGGAATTGTCATCAATAAGTCAGCGACCCATCTGGTATCTGGTATCGTACGCCGCGTTCTAAGCCATGATTAAACCAAAATAAAACTTTACATTAATTAAAATAAAAAAAACCAAATAAATTTTCTTGCTCTTTGAAGACGTCCGTTCCCTTTTACATCTTGGCCAAATGAGAGAGAAATATTAGTTGCGTGCAACCTTCCTACCTATCGCGCATCCGGGGCGCGCATCCCTAGCTTGATTACTTGTTTTAATCTGTTCTCGTTAGATGTCACTATCAGCCAGAGATCTCATTACATAATTTCTCATACATAACAATTTATTTTACACAGTCATATATTATTACAATTTTGAATCTATTCTCGTTTATTTTCTGAAATTTGCTAATTTAATATGTAACACCGTCTAAAGTGTGTTACATTTTAAGTAAATGTTTGGTCAGAACAGGTATAATAATAACTGCTGCCGAAGAACATTGATGTTAAGACTGTTGTATTGCAAACAGTAATCCAGATCGTCATTATCAATCGCTACTGCTAAAGGATACAGATATAAAGGACATTGCTATGTAAACGTTTGGTCAGAACAGGTATAATAATAACTGCTGCAGAAGAACATTGATGTTAAGACTGTTGTAATGCAAACAATAATCCAGAACGTCATTATCAATCGTTACTGCTAAAGGATACGGATATAAAGGACATAGCTATGTAAACGTTTGGTCAGAACAGGTATAATAATAAGTGCTGCCGAAGAACATTGATATTAAGACTGTTGTAATGCAAACAATAATCCAGAACGTCATTATCAATCGTTACTGCTGAAGGATACAGATATAAAGGACATTGCTATGTAAACGTTTGGTCAGAACAGGTATAATAATAACTGCTGCAGAAGAACATTGATGTTAAGACTGTTGTAATGCAAACAATAATCCAGAACGTCATTATCAATCGTTACTGCTAAAGGATACGGATATAAAGGACATAGCTATGTAAACGTTTGGTCAGAACAGGTATAATAATAAGTGCTGCCGAAGAACATTGACATTAAGACTGTTGTAATGCAAACAATAATCCAGAACGTCATTATCAATCGTTACTGCTGAAGGATACAGATATAAAGGATATTGCTATGGAAACTTTTGCCCAGAACTGGTACAATAATAACTGCTGCCGAAGAACATTGATGTTAAGACTGTTGTAATGCAAACAATAATCCAGATCGTCATTATCATTCGCTACTGCTGAAGGATACAGATATAAAGGACATTGCTATGTAAACGTTTGGTCAGAACAGGTACAGTAATAACTGCTGCAGAAGAACAATGATGTTAGGACTGTTGTAATGCAAACAATAATCCAGATCGTCATTATCAATCGTTACTGCTGAAGGATACAGATATAAAGGACATTGCAATGTAAACGTTTGCCCAGAACAGGTACAATAATAACTACTGCCGAAGAACATTGATGTTAAGACTGTTGTAATGCAAACAATAATCCAGATCGTCATTATCAATCGCTACTGCTGAAGGATACAGATGTAAAGGACATTGCTATGTAAACGTTTGGTCAGAACAGGTATAATAATAACTGCTGCCGAAGAACATTGATGTTAAGACTGTTGTAATGCAAACAATAATCTAGAACGTCATTATCAATCGTTACTGCTGAAGGATACAGATATAAAGGCCATTGCTATGTAAACCTTTGCCCAGAACAGGTACAATAATAACTGCTGCCGAAGAACATTGATGTTAAGACTGTTGTAATGCAAACAATAATTCCTGAACGTCACTTTGCTATGTAAAAGTTTGGTCAGAACAGGTATAATAATAACTGCTGCCGAAGAACATTGATGTTAAAACTGCTGTAATGCAAACAATAATTCCTGAACTTCATTATCAATTGCTACTGCTGAAGGATACAGATATATAGAACATTGCAATGTAAAGTAGCGCCAGAACAGGGTTATTTATATATTCTGCTGAAGAACATGGATGTAAAGAGTGTTGTAATGCAAACAATATTTCCTGAACCTAATTATCAATAAATACTGCTGAAGGATACAGATATAAAGAGCATTGCATTGTTAACCTAGCGCCAGAACAGGCTTATTAATAGATTATGCTGAAGAACATGGATGTAAACACTGTCGTAATGCAAACATTAATAAGAAACGTTGCACATGAATGCGAACATCAGGTTAGAACGGCTCTATAAAACGCTGTCGCAAAAAACACTTGTGAAGTAAAGAGTGTTATAATGTGACTTTCAGTCCAGACAGTTAAGTTGACATCTGTGATTGTAAATTGAACATCAGGCCAAAGTGGCGAGGTACGTATTATTAAATCGGTGCCGGTGTTGAAATCGGCTGAACATTGCGATTTCAAAACGAATATCTTCTTGAAAGTCAACAACCTAGAAAGAAATATTTTTAGAACAAAAACACACCATACATTTAATGCTTATTATGTTAATAGGAAATAGTCAAACATATAGAAATGACGAAACCTTTATGAGAAACCTCTGATTTATCGTGTACATATTAATTATTATAGAAGATTTTTAGTCCGTATACTCCAAAGTCAAATGGGTGTCTACGCATGACTTTATTTTGTTTTTACCTATAATCATAGATTTTGTTTTAAAGCGATTTATCTTACTATAAATTACTGTTACTCGATTGTTTGTATAATCCACAACAATATGGTTAATGATCCTAAATAGCTTCCGCAACCCCACACTTCGAAGTAGGCCCCCTTCACTATCTTTTACTAAAGTATCTGCTCACCAGGGAAAACCAGTCAGACTTGTCTCGTCTAGACTACATTCTAACACTGAAATTTATTATCTATGTTGTAAACAAGGTATCGGTTACTTAATGCTGAGGCTCTGTTGCTTTTAGGCTTTGTTCAAATTCCTGTCTCATTCCCGCTTCTACAACCTCTTCAGACATCAACAACTCCCGTCGCATCCAGCTCCTGGATAAGGATGGCTTATTACGTGTAATCGCAGTACCCTTTTTTACAATTTGTGAAATACATTCATCATCCTTATTTACTTCTAAATAAATATCATGATGTGGATTAAAAGGTAGAGAATACATCGTGCATCCGCACGGAGAACTGTAACTCACACAATCAATATTGTCCAAACGTGTTTGAACTTTTTGTCACAAAATGTGCGTTCACTGAATCATACATAGATGGTAGGTTTATTTCTTACTCTACTTGTGGCAGACTTGCCCAGTTATCGGGTAATCCCAACCATGGCTTATGCTTTCCAATGGTGTTGCATTTCAATGGCGATTTGCAGGTTCAAGTGTGCAATGATCGTTCGTTCTATCCCTGTGTGAATGTCAATTAAAGCAGTTGGAACTTGTATCAACATATCTCCCATCTTGTAACTGATAGCAATACATCCTGATAATCGTATGTCTAGTCACAGCCTTCAATACGCGTTAGTATTCTGAGTCGCAGACCGTTCAAGCACCAAAAACCAATACACTTCCAACAGTATCTCCGATTCTTGATACTCTACATACACTTCGGAATATTACTGTTTAATCCTATTACTATTATAAGTTTTCCGTCCTAGTTGCATCCAGGCAAGGTTTCATACTTCTGCAATCTCTTAAACAATTTAGCTGCAAAAATTTCTAGTAATTCAATAATAAGTTCTAAGTAACTCTTAAAGTTCTGGGATCCGGTGACATGCATCCAACAAAAGTTACCTCCCTCCTATCTCCATAATATGGTGGACTACCCATTACTCATCCATAATTATGTTTATTTCATTTAAATCTACACCTTGTAAACTAGCTTCCATAGTGACTCGTGATGCCGAACTGAATGTAAAACATATGAGAAGATGCTTTGTATTTGAAGTGATATATATATATATATATATATATATATATATATATATATATATATATATATATATCATAATTTTATTACTTACAAACCAATAACAATTATATCATACTTATGTATATTATGTTTTAATATTTACTTTTATATTTTAAAAGATGAAACAACTTTAAATCCTATGTGGTACGGGAGCGTTGGGTGTCAGCCAAGGATGTTAGGAGGGATGTTGAAATGACCCGCAGGTTCTACAACCATCATGAACAGACAGCCAAGCAAAGGAAGCACCAGTGTACTTTCCTCACGATTGTAATGATCACCTCTACAATCAGCGCCTCAGTAAAGCAAGTATACTAATAAAAATAATATATCATTTTTACAAGAGAAAATATGGAAGAAATTTGGGATCTTAATTTTAATTAAAATACTTATACTACTATAGTAAATTCAAAACAAATGTAATAATTATTAAGTTTTTAATATAAAATAACTTCAAAAGTATAAATATCTAAAAAGGTTAATATCTATAAATACCTTTTCAATTCAAAATAAAAGAATATCTTTGCGAGACATGTTCTGCACATATCTCTTTTTATTTAATAAACGAGTATTCCGTTCCACATTCTAGACTATTAGATACATACACACACATAGGTGCGCGCGCGCGCACACACACACACACACACACACACACACACACACACACACACACACACACACACACACACACACACACACACACACACACACACACACACATACACACACACACACACACAAACACACACACACACACACACACACACACACACACACACACACACACACACACACACACACACACACATACACACATACACACACACACACACACAGAAACACACCTACACACACATACGCTTCAACGGGGACCAACTTCTCTTACCTACCTGTTCAGAGGTTTATAAGATGCATACATACTACATACTTACATTGGGTTTCGAACCATCATAAGCCTCTGGGGCGGAGCCCTGTTGATCGATCTATACCAAACTTCACAGGAACCATCCTAGGAATATTGTAAACAAAACCTTCTCATATCATCAACCTCTGTTCATCAGTTTAGGCATCTATAACATACATACACACAACACATTCATTTTTATAGATATAGATTACTTTTTAAATTATTTTGGTCTAATTTGCTAAAATCATTAGGGCTACTAGCATGCTAAAATCATTAGGGCTACTAGCATGCTAAAAACGCATATATTTACTTTTCAGTTTAATTTAAAACTAGGGTTAAAAACTTGGTTTAAACACAAATCGAAATTTCACACGCAAGAAACAGAGCGTGAGATTCTTGTTAAGTGCATTTAAATGTTCATGTGATAATATAGGCTTATACTAGAACTGAGGGTTGCTAAAACGTAAAATAATATACGACGTTTTCGCTCGTGATAAAAATACTTCACTAAAACATAATGGGAATAATCAAACATAATGAGCAGTGATCAAAGTAGTTGGATGTTTTCAAAACTCTGATGGGCTTTCATTATATCCTAAAACAGTGCCACATACGGTTAAAAGCACATTCTCCTGAGGATAGCTTAAATTTAGGGAAAGGCAAAACAGAAGTTTACTAAATGACAAAGAATACAAAAGAATACAAAATATAAGAAGCTATCTGTTAAAATATGGTATAGCTAGTTGCCTATGTAAACTTTCTATTCATGAAATTATTCAGTGTATTTAAAAAAAAAGACATTTTAAAACATTTTAAAACCGTCGAAACTCTTTTCTTCCTCGACCGAAATATGATCCTGCAAGGTAGAAAAATAATTTGAAGTTTATACATCTTTACACATTAAATACAGTAAATATTATAAGATAACTGACCAAAGTAAGATATAATTGTTATCGATTTGTAAGTAATAACAATATGATACTTCAAATACAAAGTATCTTCTTATATGTTTTAATTTACATTCAGTTCGGCATCATGAGTCAATTTGGTTGCTAGTTTACAAGGTGTAGATTTAAATGAAATAAACATAATTATGGATGAGTAATGGGTAGTCCACCATATTATGGAGATAGGAGGGAGGTAACTTTTGTTGGATGCATGTCACCGGATCCCAGAACTTTAAGAGTTACTTTAGAACTTATTATTGAATTACTAGAAATTCTTGCAGCTGAATGGTTTAAGAGAATGCAGAATAATGAAACCTTGTCTGGATGCAACTAGGACGGAAAACTTATAATAGTAATAGGATTAAACAGTAATATTCCGAAGTGTATGTAGAGTATCAAGAATCGGAGATACTGTTGGAAGTGTATTGGTTTTTGGTGCTTGAACGGTCTGCGACTCAGAATACTAACGCGTATTGAAGGCTAGGACTAAACATACGATTATAAGGATGTATTGCTATCAGTTACAAGATGGGAGATATGTTGATACAAGTTCCAACTGCTTTAATTGACATTCACACAGGGATAGATCGAACGATCATTGCACACTTGAACCTGCAAATCGCCATTGAAATGCAACACCATTGGAAAGCATAAGCCATGGTTGGGATTACCCGATAACTGGGCAAGTCTGCCACAAGTAGAGTAAGAAATAAACCTACCATCTATGTATGATTCAGTGAACGCCCATTTTGTGACAAAAAGTTCAAACACGTTTGGACAATATTGATTGTGTGAGTTACAGTTCTCCGTGCGGATGCACGATGTATTCTCTACCTTTTAATCCACATCATGATATTTATTTAGAAGTAAATAAGGATGATGAATGTATTTCACAAATTGTAAAAAAGGGTACTGCGATTACACGTAATAAGCCATCCTTATCCAGGAGCTGGATGCGACGGGAGTTGTTGATGTCTGAAGAGATTGTAGAAGCGGGAATGAGACAGGAATTTGAACAAAGCCTAAAAGCAACAGAGCCTCAGCATTAAGTAACCGATTCCTTGTTTACAACATAGATAACAAATTCCAGTGTTAGGATGTGGTCTAGACGAGACAAGTCTGATTGGTTTTCCCTGGTGAGCTGATACTTTAGTAAAAGATAGTGAAGGGGGCCTACTTCGAAGTGTGGGGTTGCGGAAGCTATTTAGGATCATTAACCATATTGTTGTGGATTATTCAAACAATCGAGTAACAGTAATTTGTAGTAAGATAAATCGCTTTAAAACAAAATCTATGATTATTGGTAAAAACAAAATAAAGTCATGCGTAGAAACCCATTTGACTTTGGAGTATACTGACTAAGAAGCTTCTATAATAAATAATAAGTACACGATAAATCAGAGGTTTCTCATAAAGGTTTCGTCATTTCTATATGTTTGCACATTTCCTAGTAAAAGTAGTTATAAAATATATGTCGTTTTACAATTCTTCCTTTTAAGAAGACAGATAGTGAAAGGTGTATTGAAGCTTATTCATTTATGAAGACCTAGTAAGCTCATTTCTGTATTTTACGCAATTGATTATAACTTAATAGTGTTTTTACGATTTAGAGTATCTTAACGCGTTTTTAAAAACGATAAAAATGACTATCGCGTAACATGAAATGAAAGGGCGGTTTTTATTCTTGAATAGGTCCGAAATGCTGGCTGAGAAGTAAAGTATTTATCCTCGTGAAAAAGAACCAAAAAAGCACGCTCACGCACACACACACACACACACACACACACACACACACACACTCACACTCACACACACACAAACACATACACACACACGCACCATATATATATATATATATATGGATATAAATGGTGCATGATTTTAGAACCAATAATAACTCACGTTCAATTTGAGCAAAATAACTCATTAATGAAGGCCATATTGTTTTAAACAATTTAAATTTGATGCACATCGTAAAAATCTTGGTATTTTAGTAAGATTATGTTTAAAGCCAACTTTGCAACACACCGCATCAAATAGGGTTGTAAATGTTTGTGAAACGTTGCGCCATAAAATCACTCAAAGTAACTGCTATTGTCAGTGGAGTAGATAGGAGTTGTGACGACCCACGCCACCGACTAACTTGTATTCAGAAGCTATAATGTAACGAACGTTAAAACAACACCACAGCGCAGTTTAAGAACTGAAAGCAGTTCCTTCCATATTTTCTTATTAAAGTTTATTTGTCAATATATTTCAATTTCTAGAAATAATTTTTAAAACGTAATAGCCTTTCAATGTCTCTTTTTCAATATGTTTAAAATAAAGAATAACTTTAGTTAGTTGTTAATATGAAAGTTAAAAAAAAACTAATTTGGTTAATTAATTAATCTTATAATATGTGTAGAGTTTATTGGTAAACCTTAAAGTTAATTTTCATGTGCCAGTTTCGTCCCAGTTATATAGACTGGGACAGTTACCTACATATTTAATATGATACATTTAATACATCATACAGTTACATGCATTGCATTGTCAACATATTTTTGCTTATATATTGAATATATATTGAAATGGTTAGGTGATGTTATTAATATACTCATCTTCATTTCTATTTTTTTTACAAATATGTATTTAACACAAATATTTAAATAAATAATTTATAATTTTTCCATTATATTATTAAATATTAAATTTTCATATTGTTCATATATAAGCTCTGCGGAATAAACATTTATTTCAATATACTGTAAACATAAAAAACATAAATATAATAATCTAGGGAGCCATAAAACGAGAGTAAATATCGTTTACATCTCCGCAAGAGTATCATCCTGAAGTTCACTGATTTGAGTGGTTTTAATATTTTACAAAAAGTGTGGTAATACTATATGTTTGAAAAATCAAAATCTTTTGCACACCATCGCACACTACATTTTACGTATGGCCTTTATAATCGTTCTTTAAAAATAAATTCAATAATTTTCTTGTATTTGTATCAATTCGGATTGAAGTCGAAACTATTTGCTTCAGAATGAGTAACTCGACTGAACCACATCTTGTCTTGACTGAACTGCGATGTCTAAAGCAGTGTCAATAGTTATTATGCTAGAAATAATTATGAAACCACGCAGGGGAGGTTCGGACTAGCTGCACCTACTATGAGGGGTATGGCGACCCTCGCGGTACCCCAGCCAAACATATACACTACTAACAACACCAACTTCACTATTACACACTAATACACTTTCTACAGACACCACATTTTCAACACAATCTCTAAACATTTAAACACTCACATCTTCTCTTAGGGATTTTGACTGGTCAGAACCGTTGCGCGTTGGGAGTGCTGAAAATACCAGGGCTTGACGAACTCTGGTCTGGGACGCTGATGTGAGCTTGCTCTGCCGAAGACGTATGCGCGGTGTCTGGTCTACCAGCCGCTTCGGTCCTTGGTCAGGGAGTGTCCGCGGTGCATGGGTGTCGGAGCCTGTGCACAGTATTACGAGTTCTCGACTGATGCCCATCCAGTCGAGCTAAGGAGAAAAGCTATAGGCCTCGGAGTTCTGAGGGTTGGAAATGATCTCAATGTAATCCAAGGGTGTACCCGTTCCTATAGTCTCGCCCGTAACGCTTGATACGATGGCTGGCTAAACAAATTCTATGGAAACTCCAAGTACGTCATCTGTATCGAGTTTGAGGAGAACTCGCCAGGATTCTCCTGAAGATCCTAGTATAGTTGATTCAAGTAAGAAGATAATGGTGGCAACGTTCCCGGCATTGCCATCACAGAAATATTCATTACTCTCTTGCACAGAAGAAGGAAACGACCTATCAAAAGTGTCTCATTTTGTTATTCATAAGGCTATTACAGCCTGTGCTGGATGTCCTGTCACATCAGTTAAAAAGGTAAAAAATGGGACTCTGCTTGTTGCAACCAGTTCAGAGAAACAAACACGTTCTCTTTTAAAAATGACCTCCTTTTTGATGTGGTCAATGTATCTGTGCTTCCCCACAAATCTTTGAATTTTTCAAAGGTGGTCCTTCCGTGTAGAGATCTGATGAACGTGTCAATTGATGAAATAAAATCTGAACTGTCGTCACAATCAGTAACGGATGTTGTACCCATTATGAAAACTGATAAAGGCGAAAAAGTTGCAACAGCGTCTTTTATTTTAACTTTTGGTAAACCTGACGTACCGGAACACATTTATGCATGCTACCAAAGGGTCTCAGTGAGGCCATACGTAGATAACCCTCGGCGATGTTTCAAGTGTCAGCTTTGTTGGCACATTCGTGGTCCAAAAATGACGTATGTGGTCAATGTAGCGTTGAAGGCCATGCTAAAAAGGAATGCAGTAACTCTCCAAAGTGCGCGAACTGTGGTGGTGATCACCCAGCGCGACTTTTAACTGTCCCAGCTTTAAAGAAGCGAAGGCTATCTTGAGCACCATAGCCAAAGAGAAAATTGCGTTTACCGCATATTTTTTCCATAATTTTGTATTTAAGTTAATTTGTCAATATATTTCTATTTCTAGAAATAATTTTGAAAACATAATATGAGGCTTTCAAGGTCTCTTTCTCAATATGTTTAAAATAAAGAATAACTTTAGTTAGTTGTTAATTTAAAAGTAAAAAAAAACTAATTTGGTTATTATATTAAACTTATAATTTTTGTAGAGTTAACGTAAACAGAGGAGAATATTGAAACGTTAGGAATGGGAGAAAACTGTACTCAAACATATAATTATAATATGTATTTCATTTTTAATATTTCTTTCTTTCCAGGCCATTGTGAATTTCTTACAAATTATAAAATTCATGATAGCTAGGTTTCGTTGATTGTTTTGTTATGTATGTTATGAATAAGTGTGTTATGTTTTTTTACAATTATATAACTAACAAAAAATTTGAAATAAATAATTCATAATACTTCCAGTATTTTATTGAATATTAAATTTTCTTATTCTACTTATATAAGCTCTGAGGAATACTGTAAACATAAAAAACATAAATATAAGTTACAATAACATATTTAACAGTTTATAGTTATAGTAAATATAACAATAATACAGTTACATGTATTGTATTGTCAACATATTGATATGTTTGCTTATATATTGAAATGGTTAGGTGATGTTATTAATATACTTATCTTCATTTCTATTTTTTTTACAAATATGTATTTAACAAAAATATTGAAATAAATAATTTATAATTTTTCCAGTATATTATTAAATATTAAATTTTAATATTGTTCTTATATAAGCTCTGCGGAATAAACAATTATTTCAATATACTGTAAACGTAAAAAACATAAATATAATAATCTAGGGAGCCATAAAAAGAGAGTAAATATCGTTTACATCTCCGCAAGAGTATCATCCTGAAGTTCACTGATTTGAGTGGTTTTAATGTTTTACAAAAAGTGTGGTAATACTATATGTTTGAAAAATCCAAATCTTTTGCACACGCTCGCACACTACATTATGCGTATGGTCTTTAAAATCATTCTTTAAAAATAAATTTAATAATTTTCTTGTATTTGTATCTATTTGAAAGGCTGGACAGTCGAAACTATTTGCTTCAGGATGAGTAACTTAACTGAAGCACAGCCTGTCTTGTTGATGTCCAAAGCAGTGTTAATAGTTACTATCCTATAAATAATAATGAAAATTAATGTATTATGTGAAACATGTAATATACTGAAGACGTGATACATAAAAATAAGAGGTCTTTTTGATTTGATAATTCAAACTATAAATAAATTAATTTTTACAAATCAATTAAACAATAAACTTTATATGGGAAAGTGAAGCCAAAATTACGGAATAGGGATAAAAGTATGTTGTAGTAATTATAAGACAGATGTCAAAGTAAAGTAATGAACATATAGAGAGGATATTAACGACTTCATACTTCGATTTCATCGTAGATCTTCCATTAAAGTTTCTCAGTCAAACTCCCCAGATTTCATCAAGACTAGAAACTATTCATAAAATAGACTCTTATCAGTGGTCTTAAAAACTGTAGCTGAACTTAAAAATGACAAACGAATTCGAGTGAGCGAATGATTGGATCCAGAAGAATAGCTAATACGTTTAGAACAAGATAAATATAAATGCAAAAGAGACATTCATTGAATAAATGCTACAACTATAACAAAGGAAACATTGACAGAAATGTGTTGCATGACCAAAGTAGGGGATTGTCGTGATGATTGATCAATAGAGCACATAATGAAATAAGTTCGTAGACCACAATCAATAAGTCATTCTTCAAATGCATTTGGTGAGAATTTCATCAACATCAACATCATCAGAGATTATAAATGATACAAATTCTAGACTATCATTAACCTTCTAGAGGATGTTTTCTATCTGACAGCATGCAACGCTAGTCCGCCGCTGCTTAGAAATAACCAGATGAGTAGATAACTGCTGTTATCTGTAAAGGGACAAAGAGAACTTTCTTATGATTCCGGTCCTGGACAACATTTACTTCTCGGTTGTAACAACGTTCTTAGTCAAGTAAACACCATTAAAAAAGTTAATTCTATAACAAAAATAATGCATAGCTTAATTTGTGTACGTTAAACAGCATAAAAAGGCAAAGTACCAGAGTCACTCCATCGACGAGGCTGAACTGCGGCAATTGTGGCAAACCTAAAAGACTCACCCGAAGCATATAAAGACGATTAAAAACCATCTGCATAGCAATATGTAAATAGAGAAGACATCTAGGTGACCATGGTCTACCCTGAAGAAGCATCGATTAGAAATATTATTATCAGGAAATATTTCTATCATTTACGAAATATTAAATGTTTTAATATTTCTAACATTTAAAACATGTTGATACAAGTTCCAACTGCTTTAATTGACATTCACACAGGGATAGATCGAACGATCATTGCACACTTGAACCTGCAAATCGCCATTGAAAAGCCAGTGCAACACCATTGGAAAGCATAAGGCATGGTTGGGATTACCCGATAACTGAGCAAGTCTGCCACAAGTAGAGTAAGAAATAAACCTACCATCTATGTATGATTCAGTGAACGCCCATTTTGTGACAAAAGGTTCAAACGCGTTTGGACAATATTGATTGTGTGAGTTACAGTTCTCCGTGCGGATGCACGATGTATTCTCTACCTTTTAATCCACATCATGATATTTATTTAGAAGTAAATAAGGATGATGAATGTATTTTACAAATTGTAAAATAGGGTACTGCGATTACACGTAATAAGCCATCCTTATCCAGGAGCTGGATGCGACGGGAGTTGTTGATGTCTGAAGAGGTTGTAGAAGCGGGAATGAGACAGGAATTTGATCAAAGCCTAAGAGCAACAGAGCACCAACATTAAGTAACCGATTCCTTGTTTACAACATAGAAAATAAATTCCAGTGTTACGATGTAGTCTAGACGAGACAAGTCTGATTGGTTCTAAAAAGACGAATAAAACCATCTACATAGCAATCTGTAAAAAAAAGACATCTAGGTGACCGTGATCTACCATGAAGATGCATCAAATGGCGAGTAGAAAACGAACGATCACTATCTATAGAATTATCCCTAAGTATAGAGGACATCTTAGCTGACCATGATATTCACTGAAGTAACTACGAATGGCGAGTCCAAATGGAAGCCCACATATCTACAGAGTAATATTTAAATAGCGAGAACATCTAACTGACCATGACCGTCACTGAAGAAGCTTCGAATGTCGAGTCCAAAAGCAAGCCTACCTATCTACAGAGTAATATTTAAATAGCGAGAACATCTAACTGACCATGACCGTCACTGGAGAAGCTTCGAATGTCGAGTCCAAAAGCAAGCCTTCCTATCTACAGAGTAATATTTAAATAGCGAGAACATCTGGCTGACCAAGACCTTCACTGAAGAAGCTTCGAATGTCGAGTCCAAAAGCAAGCCTACCTATCTACAGAGTAATATTTAAATAGCGAGAACATCTGGCTGACCAAGACCTTCACTGAAGAAGCTTCGAATGGCGAGTCCAAAAGCAAGCCCACCCATCTACAGATTAATATTTAAATAGCGAGAACATCTAGCTGACCAAGACCTTCACTGAAGAAGCTTCGAATGGCGAGTCCAAATGCAAGCCCACCTATCTACAGAGTAATATTTAAATAGCGAGAACATCTAGCTGACCAAGACCTTCACTGAAGAAGCTTCGAATGGCGAGTCCAAAAGCAAGCCTACCTATCTACAGAGTAATATTTAAATAGCGAGAACATCTAGCTGACCAAGACCTTCACTGAAGAAACTTCGATTGGCGAGTCCAAAAGCAAGCCTACCTATCTACAGAGTAATATTTAAATAGCGAGAACATCTAGCTGACCAAGACCTTCACTGAAGAAACTTCGAATGGCGAGTCCAAAAGCAAGCCCACCCATCTACAGAATAATATTTAAATAGCGAGAACATCTAGCTGACCAAGACCTTCACTGAAGAAGCTTCGAATGGCGAGTCCAAAAGCAAGCCCACCTATCTACAGAGTAATATTTAAATAGCGAGAACATCTAGCTGACCAAGACTTTCACTGAAGAAGCTTCGAATGGCGAGTATAAAAGCAAGCCCACCTATCTACAGAGTAATATTTAAATAGCGAGAACATCTAACTGACCAAGACCTTCACTGAAGAAGCTTCGAATGGTGAGTCCAAAAGCAAGCCTACCTATCTACAGAGTAATATTTAAATAGCGAGAACATCTAGCTGACCAAGACCTTCACTGAAGAAGCTTCGAATGGCGAGTCCAAAAGCAAGCCCACCTATCTACAGAGTAATATTTAAATAGCGAGAACATCTAGCTGACCAAGACTTTCACTGAAGAAGCTTCGAATGGCGAGTATAAAAGCAAGCCCACCTATCTACAGAGTAATATTTAAATAGCGAGAACATCTAGCTGACCAAGACCTTCACTGAAGAAGCTTCGAATGGCGAGTCCAAAAGCAAGCCTACCTATCTACAGAGTAATATTTAAATAGCGAGAACATATGGCTGACCACGACCTTCACTGAAGAAGCTTCGAATGGCAAGTCCAAAAGCAAGCCCACCTATCTACAGAGTAATATTTAAATAGCGAGAACATCTAACTGACCATGACCGTCACTGAAGAAGCTTCGAATGTCGAGTCCAAAAGCAAGCCTACCTATCTACAGAGTAATATTTAAATAGCGAGAACATCTAACTGACCATGACCGTCACTGGAGAAGCTTCGAATGGCGAGTCCAAAAGTAAACCTACCTATCTACAAAGTAATATTTAAATAGCGAGACCATCTGGCTGACTATGGTCTTCACTTAAGAAGCATCGAATATCAAGTCCAAAAGGAACCATGACCACCTAAAGAGTGATCTCTAAATATGACGGACATCCTAGCTGACTCTGGTTTGCACTCACGAAGCATCAAATGGCAAATCCAAAAGGAAAAGCGTGTATGGTGTAACCTCTAAATATGGCAGACGTATCAGTTGATTTTGTCTTTTTGCCCAGACGTAGACTTCCTATTTTGCCCATTGAACATCGAGTCCAGAGAATCCATGACTAACTAAGAAGTGATCTCTAATTATGGCGGACATCCCAAGAGACTCTGGTTTGTGCTGATGAAGCATCAAACGGCAAGTCCAAAAGCAAACACATATACGGATTAACCTCCAAATATGACAGACGTATCAGTTGATTGTGTTTCTTTGCCAAGACGTAGCAATGAATGGCCAGTCCAAAGGATCCATGACTAACTAAAAAGTAATCTCTAAATATGGCGGACATCCCAGCTTACTCTGATTTCCGCTGATGAATCATCAAACTACAAGAACGTCCAACAATTATTTCAACATACTTATTTTCAGTATTAATTAAATTTTAAAGAAATTGTTCGTTTGAAGTTCCAAACAAACAAATTTTCAAAATTTTTCCATTAGATAAATCATTAATAGAGAAGCTTTCGAAGGTTATGTTTGAACTGCGTGTTTTAAATGGCTTCACTTTCATTGTTATGTAATAAAATGTCTGTGATAATTTTTTAATATTTTCTAAAGTCTGCTGTTGCAATTTTTACAAATAATGGACTGATATGAATTTCATATACAGTATTTGTACAAAAAGTTAAAGAATTAAAATCTACTAAAAAATTATAATTTTAATAAATTTAAATATTATTAAATTATTTTAATCACAAATTTAAATAAAAACAAGATATCGATATTGCTTAAACATACGATTCCTCATACCAATAAGAATTTGTATTCTTTTTATTTCTTTCCATTTGTGTAAGAATATAAATACGTTTTAAATATAATTTTTAATTTACGCAAAACTTAAATTTAGATTTAAATTTGGACTTCTGCCAAATTTAAATTCGCTAGAAGAATAATTTGTTTTCAAAACACTTTTTATCTAAGCTTTGCATAGGAAAATAGTTTAAATCAGTAAAAAGCGAAGTGTTTTGGAGAGTACACATTTTATATTCAATTACTTTCTTTTTGCATATTGACGAAAGTGTTTCTGCAAATTCTATGCTTGTTAAATAATAAAATATTTAAAAATCATCATTTGTAATTTAAAGAGTAAAGTTATTTCAAGATAATTACTTGATATCATAAATATTTACTAAGACAAATTACGCAAAAGTAATTTGGGTATTTAAAAAATTATTTATTTAAGCATACCATATAGATAAGTGAACTGTAAGGGGAGATTTTGTATCATGGCGAATACATCGGAATAACATATTTTTGTACATATTGAAGATCCATACGACTAAGTGGAGTTTTGGTAATATGTGTCCACATGTCTATACTAACTAGTAAAAGTTTCAAAAATATGTAATATTATGATAATTTTAAATATTTTTTCTTATATATTATCAATTTGTAATATGATGTATGTTTTGTATTTTTTCACATATGTTGAGAATCTGTGATTAAAAACAATAGGGTAATTTTACTTTGTTTAGAGAATATTTTGTAAATTGATGAATAAATAATATTTAGGTTAGATGAAAACGATTTCTTAAAATAAATTCATAGATATATTACTGCTTTTGCTAGTTGTTATTACATGTTATATGCCAAATGTTATTCTGAATATAATTTTTATATATTATTATAAATATTTTAAAATATATTTTTGTGTATCGAAATTCAGTTTATTTTATTGTGTAGTTAAGATTGAAAACATTTTAATAATTTTTCAAGTACTACAACTTGCAATTGTTGGGTTGTACGTTTTCAGGTTCGAGAATAACCTCGTATTTATCAATTTACTTTACAAAGAACCACTACTTACTGATGTTTCTCAGCAGACGCGTTTCGGACTTGGTTAGTGTATTGTCACAGATAAGACTCTTGAACAATTAGTTGACAAAAAACGTCTGCTGTAAAATATCAGTAAGTAACGCGTGTTTGCCAAGTAAATAAGTGAATAGTAGGTGGTTGCCCAAGCAAGTTGAAAGTAATTCAAACATAACAATTTGACCTTTAAATTAGGCATTTAGTAAAGAACTTGATCAAAAATTAAATATCTACGAAGAACATTTAAACTTAGTACAAATGACTGGTTAATTAGGAATGCATATTAAAAGTTTTACATTGGTGATATTTTTAAATATTTTTGAATTCTTTTATTTATAGCAAAACTATTAATGTGTTTTATCATATTATGATAGAAACTTATAAATGAATATTAAAAAAAAGAAGGGTGATTGTATAAAAAATATATTTACTTTACTCTATATTTAAATATTGCTTGTTGATAATTTTAATTAAATAAACTGTAAACTTAAATAAATAATTTTTGTCATTAATAAATAGATAAAATTTACCTCTACAACGTTTTCAGAAAATGTAAAGTGTATGTAGATAAACAGATATGAACTTTGTTGATTATACCTTTCATATATATGTGTATATATATATATATATATATATATATATATATATATATATTAATAAATTAAATATATTTATTTATTTAATTGAAATAATTATTTATTAATTGAAATAAATTAAAAATATTTCAAAAACAAGAATACTTGTATTGCACATTATTATATAATATATTAATATTATATATATATATATATATATATATATATATATATATATATATATATGTGTGTGTGTGTGTGTGTGTGTTTACTTTAATTTATTCATCTTTCTGAATACAGCTTTTTAAATAATAGTTTTTTATGCTGGGACCTATTGTAAATACATTTACCAATAAAAGAGTATATATTTTAGATGAAAATGTTAGTAATAAATAATAAACTATTTTGTTTTCAATTGGCATTAAAGATTATTTCAAATTATCCAAATTTCACAAAGTAATATTAGAAAATAGTCGCAGAAGCTGATATCGAAGAATGGTTTATTGTAAAGCATTCTAGAAGCCAGTCCCTAGGTTTACAGGTTCTACCTAGTTTTCAGCAATGCTACTGGTCCAGTGTTATGTATGTATGCCCTTCAATGGTAAACTAAGAGATAAATGGTAGACAATTAAGGTACTGCAGTGGATAACTGATGAGTGTAACAACATAGGTAAGTTGGAGACATCACGTTACCTTGGAGTCGGAGGCTCTTAATCGGAGGACGACTTATTCCAATCAACAGCAGCACTGCCGAACGCGCTTACACATCTCCTAATAAACCCGAAACCACGTAAAGCATTTTAAACGTAAATGCCGACCATGAAACAACAGAGGGTAGGCTGTTAGTACAGTAAGCGAGTGCATTAACAAGAAATAAAAAGAATCAGCAAAACTATGTTTTCGTTCTTATATGACCCATACTAAGCACTACAAGAATAGGAATGCTGATGTAAAAGGTCTTCATAATTAAGTATATACATGTGTCAGTGGTTGTGTGTGTGTGGAGGGTATATATATAAATATATATATATATATATATATATATTTAGAATATCAAATATGTTTTCCTGTTAGAATTATTTTTAAGAATAAATAATATACACAATTACAGGAATAATTTATTGTACAAATTCAAAGCTTTTCCTTGGTTGACATTACCAACATCCTCAGGAATTATATACTAAAAGGTATTCCTGAGGAGTATTTCTTGTATTGTAATTCCTGAAGATGTTGGTAATGTCAACCAACGAAAAGCTTTGAATTTGTTCAATAAATTATTCTTGTAATTGTATATTATTTAATCTTAAATATATGTATATATATATATATATATATATATATATATATATATATATATATATATATATATACGGTTTTAAAACGAATTACAAAAATAAAATACTTTTACAATTTCACAGATAAGTTATCCTCATACAGATTCATAATCCCAAACTATTTATAGTCTACTAATATAATTTACAGTAGTAAATCCAAACATATGTGACTTAAAGAGCGTTTAGAAATTCCCGGAGCGCATGGAATGTCGGAAATATAAGAATTAGTTATTCGCTATCACAAATGCTTCGGATATTCTGTATGAAATTGTATATATTTAAGTAGTTATAAAGATAATTCTAAGCGAAATTATTTTATTCTTTTGAGGTCTTTTAAACCTGTTTAAAAAATATTGATTCAATTATTATTATTTGTTACTTTTAAGTGAAAGTATAAATTTAAATTTAGAATATTTCAATCATTTGTATAAAAAACAAATTGTCAGTCTAAGTATTGGGACCTGTGCAGAATTGACCGACTTCAATTAAGCGATGTGCAGAGAAGATGGTATATCTGCGCATGCGTCGGTTCTTGCTTCCAGGCATTCAAGTTTACCTCATCCCATTCTTCAAGGAAAGAATTCATTAATCAAAAACACTCTCTATTCATACTACATATTTACTACAAATCATAACCACTACAAATACTTTCTTAATTCTGCGTGGTGTTCTTTTCGTATGAATATGTTTTCCTTATGGATTATGATTTATTGTGTTCATATTTTGTTCTATTACAATTATGAAGTAGGATGTTTGTAATAAAATGTTTATAATTTAAGAAATACTTGAAATCCAACCTTAGATCTTTTATAAAAATATTTCAATTGAAGTATATTCAAATAGTCAAGTGAACGTATAAATACACTAACAAATTCACAATACGTTTTTAACAATTTTTATATTTTAAATGTAAACTAGATTCTGCATGTATATGATAAGTGTATATTCTTCCTGCATTTATTGGTGACGTCATGTTGCCTTCATTACTTACGGAGTGTCTTCTCCTCTATGCCCATTTAGACAAACGTCGCCTGGAAAAACTCTGCCATAACTAGCTTGAACTTACTCAGAAACCTGTCTTCATAGAGCCACACAAACAGATTTCAAAAATATATTTTATGTTCATAATTTGTTTGGCATAATAGGAACAGAATTGTACTGCTATTAGCGTTAGTTGTCCTTGGAAGCAAATTCCGTTTTATATTGAATCGATAGTTTTTACGATACTTATAATACTTTTTCACATTATTATTTAATAACTATGTTAACTATATTATAATAAATTTTTTAATAGTTAGTTACTATTTAATCACTATTAATAATAATAATTATTATAGCTATATTAACTATGTTCTTTAGATAACCCAAAGAAAATTGAAAGAAAAAATTAAAAATAATTTTATTTCTAATTTTATTTTAATTAAAAAACATGCCTGATAGCGAGCTCGACGTGTATAAATCAGATATTTTCATCAATTATACGTAATAACCTAAAGTACTTGCGTTTTTACATCGAAGTTTTATTTACAAGTTGAGTCAAATGGATCAGGTAGCTTTCAAATGATCAAAGTTTAACTGCCCAGGTCCCCGCTACGTTCAAATGACCAAGGTGCGCGACATTCGTATAAAGTACAATACACGGTGTTAGAAATATTCTTCTAATTTGTGTCTCAGCTAATGAATTTTGAAATAAATAACTAATACGCTGCTACATAGAAATTAACAATCCATTAATATGTAACTAAATTGACCAAGTTCCCTAGTCAAACATATTAAAATTATCAATCCGAATAAAAATAGTTACACTACAATTAAATAATAAGATATAATAGAAAGACTCTTCAGACTCTATACTAAGGGTAAGATGAGACAGCTAAAGGAAAGGTCCAATTTAACGACAAAATTAATAATTATTAGAAACTTACATTGCGAACGGACTTGTTCAGTTCCGTCAAATCTTCTCATCGCCCTGACCGCCGCGAGGGCCCAGTGTTTTATAAAAATTAGTTTATTCAGAATTTTTAATTTTCATGAAGTACTTGTTTTAAATTTACCACTAGTCGAAAAAAGATTTAAAAGATATTATGCTAGTGTATTCTACAGACAGAATATATCGCCATATGTATACTTTATATATAAAATAAACAGGATACAAAACATTTAACGTAACTACTACAAGAACTGAAATACATTTCATCAGTTGTCTTTCCTACAATGAAATGTCTTGCAATTGAATGCCTACTACAATATGTGAATAGCGGACTTTGTAGTGACGTCAGCCTGCCAGTTTTATCTCCAAAGCTTTTATTATTATTATTATTACGATATTACTAAAACTCGGGGGCCCCTTATCGGTGTAGAGAACATAGCCGCAGCCTTTGTAATCTCTTCCCATCCCTACCACAGGGCTAGTGGACACCTACGACGTTAAAGGAACCAAGTCCCACCCAGATGCTAAATTTTTCTGATATCTTCTTGTGTACATACCTGCCAGTCAAACCACTTTCTCCTTGCAGCTCCCAAAGCAGGGCATTCACAGAGCACGTGAATTGGGCTTTCTTCTTGATTCTCGTCGCATCTCCTGTACGCAGGGGTCGTAGATCTTCCAATTTTGTATTGGAAACCTTCAGATCCTCATGGCTTGTAACCAGCTCTACAGTAACTCTGAGTTAAGGTCTACTTAAGGAGAGTAGTTCTTTACCCCACAAATCTCCCAAATAACCCCACAGCACCTTGGATTTGTTCCACCCCGAAATCGCATTCCATTTTCCCTGCACGGCCAGTCTTTATGTGCTGAGGTCCTCTTGCGCCCCTCCTGCCTCAACAACGGCCCTTGACTGCATATGTATACTTTATATACACAAATAAATACGCTATATTTAACATAAGTATGTAGTAACATTTGTGAAACATAAAACTATATATTTATAAACTACAACTATGGTTAATATGACCAGTTAATATGGTTATGATAATAATATCATAAATTCTTTTTCAAATAAAAGTACTGCAAAATGTCCAGACTTAATTTCTGTACCTAAATTGCATATCAAGCCGAGTATAAATACAAATAAAAAAAAACGCATATAGTATATACGTCCTATTTTTACACTTTGGTTTACTTATACATGTGTGTATGTGTATGTTTGTGTGCCCGCGCGCACGTGTGTGTGCGTGTTTGTGCGCGCGCGCGCGTACGTGAGTGTGTGTATGTGTGTGTGCGTGCGAGTGTATGTATGTGGGTGAGTGTGTGTGTGTGTGTGTGTGTGTGTATGTGTGTGTTTATATACACACACATATATATGTAAATTTATATATATATATATATATATATATATATATATATATATATATATATGATGTGTGTGTGTTTGTGTGTGCATGTGTATGTGTGTTTGTGTGTGTGTGTGTGTGTGCGTGTGTGTGTATGTGTGTTTATACACACACACACATATATATATATATATATATTGTGTGTGTATTTGTGTGTGTGTGTGTGTGTGTGTGTGTATGTGTGTTTGTGTGCGTGTGCGTGTGTGTGTTTGT
>JBAIZL010000058.1:117500-125000 GCA_036971475.1 Prosapia bicincta
ACGTGTTTTGTAAAACATAGTTTATTCAGAATTTGAATTTTTATAAAGTACTCGTTTTAAATTTACCACTAGTGTAAAAAAGTTTTTAAAAAATATTATGCTAGCGTATTCTACAAACAGAATATATCCCCATATGTATACTTTATACATAAAATAAACAGAATTCAAAACATTTAACGTAACTACTACAACAAGTGAAATACATTTTATCAGTTGTCTTTCCTGCAGTGGAATGTCTTGTAATTGAATGCCTACTACAATATGTGAATAGCGAACTTTGTAGTGACGTCAGCCTGCCAGATACAGGTTAAACATTACATGGTCAACAGTTGCCGTTAGTTGCCTATTTTATCTCTAAAGAGACATCAGTTCCCCTTGTTTTGTACACTCAATCAACAGTTTATACTACATCAATAAAAATATTTGATGTACACCAACAGAGTCAACCAAAAAAATTAAAAAAATTCTCTGGAATGTAGTTCTTCCTGT
Organism: Prosapia bicincta; assembly: GCA_036971475.1. Taxonomy (NCBI): domain Eukaryota; kingdom Metazoa; phylum Arthropoda; class Insecta; order Hemiptera; family Cercopidae; genus Prosapia; species Prosapia bicincta. The sequence goes on from JBAIZL010000058.1 coordinate 117,990, forward strand.
ATCACTTGTAACAGGTCACCTTATATTTTATATATTTGGAATTACCATAATCTAATTCTAATATAAACGTGTGAGATAATTCCGCTTAAACGTAATGCACATACATTATTTTAAATCTCTTAACATGTTTGGTAAATTTGGTTTATTTTGACAAATATTTTGCAACATGTTTAATAATATTTACTACGATATTTAGCAAAGATGGTTGTAGAGGTTCATAGCCTATCTATGCATTCTCATTTACCAATTTAAAAGAGTCTTAGATTTTATTATCACTATAATACTGTTGTAAAATTAAAGCATTCAACATTAAATATAAGATTATTATTTCTAAATACATTGACAGCGCGACACTGTTAGCTCATTTCTAACCAGTTTGAACATTAGCAATGATATTGATTTATAATATTTATATCTACCTTTAATTTCTCGGCCACACATAAATTTATCAGGAAATGCAACAGGTACATATCAAGGAGTATTGATCCCATAGAGCTTTCAAACTGAGTTCGTAGTTCATGTTTTACGCTACAGAAAGCGTGAGAGCTGCAACAACCCGTGAAAATTCACGTTCTTACATTATTTGTACCAATTTCTATTTAGTTGCTTTCAAGTTAACTAACGTTTTAATCAATCTCAACAAAACCTAAGTTATAAAAATAATCTGCGTTGAAAACCGCATATAATATTTTGATTTTGTAAATTATGATACTTCTACAGAAAAATACTACCATAAAACGTAATCTATTTCGATGATTCAGTGGATAAACAAGGATATAGCTTTACAAAAATTAATTTTAAAGACACGTTTTTAAAACGGGCTAAAAAGAATCAAATGATCTCTCTTAAAATTTGACAGTTGACAGATAAATTATCTTTATAAGCCCACACAGATTCCTAATTTGAAACCGATTGTCCTTCTTATAAGTAACACAGATTGTCCTTATTATACAAAACTATGTGGATTATAAAGATAATTTACTTGCAAAATTCTAAGAGACTATTTTATTCTTTTTATTCTGTTTTAAAAACATATTTATAAAATATATATAAATATCGTGATATTTTATGCTTCATAGTCTTGTGGTACCATTTGTGAAACGTAAATCTGTGCATTTTTTAACTACAACTATGGCTAATATGAATATCATATATTCTTTTTTAAATAATAGTACTGCAGAATTAATTTCTATACCAAAATTGCATAACATGCGCCGTGTATATATACAAATACCTAAGTAGGTATATAGTATTTATATCACTTTTTTACACTTTGGTGTACTTATACATTGCTGTGTGTGTGCGTGTGTATGTGTTTGTGTGTGTTAGAGCTCGATTTCTGAGAGAAGTTATAGGCTACTAGAAATTTGCATTCCTATGTGAGGGCTAAACATTTTTATTTAATATTTTTATTTTTAAATTATCTTTCTTAGGTGCGTCTGTAATTTTTGAAGAACCTATTTCTGTTCGAGGAGTAAGGTTTGTATTCAGTATATTTTGCAATATCTAATAACGGTTTCCCATGACCAAGGTTCTGCGAATGAAGTACTGTATTCACTTCTGCCGGCCAGTCCCTACGACTGCCACAATATTTTTTTGTTTGTCTTTCAGATACCAGAAAACAACCATTATATTAACAGGTACAGACACGTTGAGCTCTTGATTCGTTAAAAAAATGGTTTTAATACAGCTCACAAAGCTACGCATTCAACAGAATATATATTTTTATATTAAAAGAAATTAATTCTTTTTTGCTAATTCAGACATCAGAACTTTGCCATTTACATAATGTCCGTTAATGTGAACCGTAGTAGAGAAACAGCAAATATAAAAAATGATTTAATCTAACTTCAATGCATAAACACATTTTTTTGTCGAAGGAGAAGGCACAACAAAGAAACAGGCTATATTTATACTCAAACACTTCAGGAAGCACACCAGGAGAAGCATGAGGACAGGCTAGACTTAGATAAACAATCAGCTGATATTAGTTTGCCTCTTTAAACTCATGTTATTTTTAATGAGGTCTATATGTAACTGATCCAGGTATCATCCGATTAACAAGACCGTTAAGTAAAATTAAAGTATTGCTGTAACACATAAAGACGGTCCTTATTGAGCAAACGTTAACAATCTAGTTTTGTTTAATTGTTAGAGGTTACTATTTACTATATAAAGTTTATTTTAAGTATATACAATGAAATGTATATAGCAAAGCTTAATGAACACTTTACATTAATGAAATTGAACTCGATTTGACCTTTGAGTAGTATTTTTGCTGTATAATAATAACTTTACAATAACAAATATGTTTTAAATCTTGAAAGATGTACAAGAATTTCATTTCGTACATATTTCTACCAACAAGAAGACAAGAAAACTCTAATATCATCTCAAGTGTTTTTGTTCTTTGTGGGCAAAAGTCTGCAGTAAATTCCTGAGTCCAGTCAAGGCTAACGTATTATAAGTTATATGTTTTTTTAACACATTCCAAATCTGCCATAGTTTCTAATTAATACTCCAGTCGCAAATATCAAATTATAAAAAATAGCCAGGTTTAATGAGGCTTTTTCAATAAATAATAGATATGTAACTTTGAATGAGTGAAACAGTTATATTACTTGACGTCTTTACCTTTCTGATAATTAATACCCTTAGTGCTAAAGTAACTCAGTCGAATCGTATTAAAACATTCTTTCGTAATATTTGCAAAAATTCAGAAAACAATTATGAATATATTAATTAGAAAATATCCTTGAGCAAATGTAGTAAATCCAAAATTCAAATTGCAGAGTTAAACCGACACTGCAAACATCGAACAACACTAGCCGTTAATTTCGTCAGTCATGTAATTATTGTATAGGAAAAATATAAAACATTTGCGCCCAATCAAACAATAATTTTAGTGGTAAACAAAGACATTTAAAAGTTAAAAAATATCATTTTAAACAAAAGCAATTCTCTTTTTATTCGCCTACGTTATTATTCGCCAAGAGAACCGCGTCAGAGGTAGCTTCCTTAAACTGCAACTATTATGATGGTCCTTTAAAGCACTTTAACTACCTAAACACCTTTATACTTCTTACAGTCCACAGGGTTCTGACATGTCTCTTCACAATCTTCAGTTCCTTGCAATCTGTTGTACATTACATAAAAGCCAGTAATGATTCGTAAGTATACAACAATTGCTAGGTATACATGGGAAACAACATTAGTCCTAACAAACTCATCCCAAGCCAAGTCTCCTTTGACTGCAGACTACACAGATTCATGGTTAGGCGTTTCCATGTAAATGGCGTTGCATTTCAAAGTAAGCCCTACCTGTCCTATATGCTGGCTTCAGTCTTGTAACCGCAAATATAATGTTTCAGTTACGTTATCTAACAGTTTCCACAAAGTTTTCTCTATTTAAAGGTCGTTTAAACTGTATTTTATTAGGAATCACATGCAGAAATATTCGTTTGAATGCGGCTTTGCCCCGTAATAACTACTAAACAAGATGGATCTAGAGACGCGGTACTGTTCTAAAAACTTACAAAAGTCGAGACGATTCTTTATAATAAATTTTGCTAAAAAGAATATCTCCTCCATTTCTTTAAGAGTGACACACAAGTCGCACAACCCCTAAAGGCAGTTCTCTTAGGACAAAGCACAGCACAATGGACCAAGTTGTTTATCTCTCCCAATGAATAAAAGATGGTTACCATCGTAAAATTCCTTCTTTGCCTTTCCTGGTGGACCTGAAAAATGCATACGACACAGTATGGAGACAAATGCTATTACATAAACTATCTCAGAGTGGAGTGACTGGCAACCTATTTGCATGGAATAGGTCCTTTCTTTTTCAGAGACTAATCAGAACATGTTTTGCAGACTACTTCCAAATATCGTCTTCAGCAGCAGGGCTTAGCACAGGGAGCTATCCTAAGTTATAGTCTTTTTAACCTGATGATCAACGACATCCTTGAGGCTGTAAAGAGTGCCCCGGGGGTGGAAACCCTGCTGCATGCCGATGATTTTATTATGTGGACTACCAGTAGCAACATCTAGTCTCCGGAAAATACTCTTAACGCCACCCTATCAAAACTTGAACAATGGGCAAAAGAAAATCCAATGGCAGTTAATCATTCGAAGAATACATTCCAGCTCTTCTCTCTGTCCACCAAGCGCCAACATTTAATCTTAAAATACAAAGACAACATTCTTGAAGAACACATCTCTAAATACTTGGGAGTTTTAATAGACATAAAACTAACTTAGAAACCGCATATAGAAGATTGTGCCCAAAGAGCTATCACGAAATAAAAAATATTAAAACGAGCCTATAAAAGTTATGTCAGGCCAATCCTCGAATACGGACCTGAAGCAACTATCACAGCATTAAGTGCAAATTCGCGCAAATTAGAGATCACCCAGAACATCGACCTTCGAGTTATAACAGGGGCTCAAAAATCTACCCCTGTTGCTGCAATGGAGGCCCAAACCCAAATCGAACCTATTCTAGCTAGAAGAAGCAAACTAACACTCAATGTTTGAGAGCGGTACAAGCGGACATATAGCCGTCGTTGGACAACTTGCAGGCAAGCGACGGTAGGGCTAAAAACCCAAAAAACCTCACTATCAGTGTACAACAATCTCCTAAATAAATACAATATTCAGTAAGGAGTACCAGCTCAAACGATTCAACACTTAACCTTTATTAACCTACCATCAGCTAATCTAAAACTACAAAACCACAATGCTTCGAAAGGTGAATCAAATCCCTCAGTACTAAGGGCAGCAGCACTGAAAACTCTTAATTCCAACTTCCCACTAGATGAATGGCTACACATCTACACGGATTGATCCACAGCAAGCGGTGAACAGGAGCTGGGTTCTCTCTTTGAATTTGACAGATAAATTATCTTTATGGTTATAAAGATTCCACACAGATTCCTAATTTGAAACAGATTGTCCTTCTTATAAGTAAAACAGATTGTCCTTAAATAGTCCTAATGTATGTAAATGTTATTAGACATATAAATATTTGGAATTTCAATACCTTGAGTTTTCTCAACATCTACTAGGAATAATCCTTTTGTCTCTTGAGCCCCATATTTTCTTATTTAATTTTTACAAATTTGCTTCATAACTTTTCTATATTTGGTAAAATTTAAAATCCCAAATTACTAGGACAGATGTTTCAGATTACAAAACTATATGGAATATAAGGATGATTCATTTGTAAAATTCTTAGAGACTATTTTATTCTGTTTATAAAACATATTATAATATAAAACATATATATATATATATATCGTAATATTTTATGCATCATAGTCTTGTGGTACTATTTGTGAAACGTAAATCTATGCATTTTTAAACAACAACTATGGCTAATATGAATATCATAAATTCTTTTCCAATAGTACTGCAGAATTAATTTCTGTACCAAAATTGCATAATATGCGCCGTGTTTGTATACAAATAACAAAGTAGGTATATAGTATTTATTTGACTTTTTTACACTTTGGTTTACTTATAATGTTTAAAAAAAAGTCGAAAAGGGTAATATTAAGAAAAGTGACTCGTTAGTCGAGAGTAAGAGTTTACTTCGTCCATCGAATCATAATAAAGTGTTGATTATATATATATATATATATATATATATATATATAGGTGTTGTGGTGTAACGTTAATAAATTATAGGGTTGAGAAACGTTAAAGAGTTTGAATAGTTTATTCAGTAGTCGGGTAATGGAGGAGAGTCTATTTAGTTAAAGACAGCTAGCCAAAAAACATGAATAATGTTTTACGTTCAAGACTATTAGGTAATTATTACAAAGGTGTCATTTCACCTCTACACAATTATTTCCTTAGCGCCATTAACAGCAAGAGAAGAAAACGTCTCTAATAATAGTTAATTACTATTATTAATTATTATTATAATAGCTATAATAGCTATGTTTTTAAAAAACCCCAAGAATCAAAATATTTGTTTTATCTAATTTTTTTTAATTAACTAAAACTTACCTGTTAGAAGGCGCGAGTGGACGCGACATGTACAAATCAGATATTTTCATCAAGTATACGTGAAAATTTAAAGTATTTGATACTGTACCTCAACGTTTTATTTACAAGTTGAGTGAATAAATTAGTTTTGCTGATTCTTTTTATTTCTTGTTAATGCACTCGCTTACTGCACTAACAGCCTCCCCTCTGTTGTTATATATATATATATATATGTGTATATATATATATATATATATATATATATATATATATATATATTTAGAATATCAAATATGTTTTCCTGTTAGAATTATTTTTAAGAATAAATAATATACACAATTACAGGAATAAATTATTGTACAAATTCAAAGCTTTTCCTTGGTTGACATTACCAACATCTTCAGGAATTACAATACTAAAAGTATTCCTGAGGAGTATTTCTTGTATTGTAATTCCTGAAGATGTTGGTAACGTCAACCAACGAAACGCTTTGAATTTGTTCAATAAATTATTCTTGTAATTGTATATTATTTAATCTTAAATATATATATATATATATATATATATATATATATATATATATACGGTTTTAAAACGAATTAAAAAAATATAACACTTTTACAATTTCACAGATACGTTATCCTGATACAGATTCATAATTCCAAACTAGTTATAGTCTACTAATATAATTTACAGTAGTAAATCCAAACATATGTGACAATATGAGCGTTTAGAAATTCCCGGAGCGCATGGAATGTCGGAAATATAAGAATTAGTTATTCGCTATCACAAATGCTTCGGATATTCTGTATGAAATTGTATATATTTAAGTAGTTATAAAGATAATTCTAAGCGAAATTATTTTATACTTTTGAGGCTTTTTAAACCTGTTTAAAAAATATTGATTCAATTTTTATTATTATTGGTTACTTTTAAGTGAAAGTATAAATTTAAATTTAGAATATTTCAATCATTTTTATAAAAAACAAATTGTCTTTTTCACATTATTATTTAATAACT
>JBAIZL010000058.1:132500-145000 GCA_036971475.1 Prosapia bicincta
AGAGTAAAACAAAAAGAGTAAAACAAAATACTCTAGAATATAGTTCTTCCTGTATCACTTATAACAGGTCACCTTATATTTTATATATTTGGAATTACCATAATCTAATTCTAATACAAACGTGTGAGATAATTCCGCTTAAACGTAATGCACATACATCATTTTAAATCTCTTAGAATCTTTGGTAAATTTGGTTTATTTTCACAAATATTTTGCAATACTATTTATTACGATATTTAGCAAAGATGGTTGTAGAGGTTCATAGCCTAGATAGGCTATGCATTCTCATTTACCAATTTAAAAGAGTCTTAGATTTTATTATCACTATAATACTGTTGTAAAATATAAGCATTCAACATTAAATATAAGATTATTATTTCTAAATACATTGACAGCGCGACACTGTTAGCTCATTTCTAACCAGTTTGAACATTCGCAATGATATTGATTTTTAATATTTATATCTACCTTTAATTTCTCGGCCACGCATAAATTTATCAGGAAATGCAACAGGTTCATATCAAGGAGTATTGATCCCTTAGGGCTTTCATAGTTCGTAGTTCATGTTTTACGCTACAGAAAGCGTGAGAGCTGCCAAAGCTAAAATGAACGACCTGCAACAACCCGTGTAAATTCACTTTTTTACATTATTTGTACCAATAGACTTAGATAAACAATCAGCTGATATTAATTTCCCTCTTTAAACTCATGTCATTTTTAATGAGGTCTATATGTAACTGATCCAGGTATCATCCGATTAACAAGACCGTTAAGTAAAATTAAAGTATTGCTGTAACACATAAAGACGGTCCTTATTGAGCAAACGTTAACAATCTAGTTTTGTTTAATTGTTAGAGGTTACTATTTACTATATAAAGTTTTTTTTAAGTATCTACAATGAAATGTATATAGCAAAGCTTAATGAAAACTTTACTTTAATGAAATTGAAATTGATTTGACCTTTGCGTAGTATTTTTGCTGTATAATAATAACTTTACAATAACAAATATGTTTTAAATCTTGAAAGATGTACAAGAATTTCATTTCGTACATATTTCTACCGACAAGAATACAAGAAAACTCGAATATCATCTCAAGTGTTTTTGTTCTTTGTGGGCAAATGTCTGCAGTAAATTCCCGAGTCCAGTCAAGGCTAAAGTTTATAAGTTATATGTTTTTTTAACACATTCCAAATCTGCCATAGTTTCTAAGTAATACTCCGGTCGCAAATATCAAATTATAAAAAATAGCCAGGTTTATGAGGATTTTTCAATAAATAATAGATATGTAACTTTGAATGAGTGAAACAGTTATATTACTTGACGTCTTTACCTTTCTGATAATTAATACCCTTAGTGCTAAAGTAACTCAGTCGAATCGTATTAAAGCATTCTTTCGTAATATTTGTAAAAATTCAGAAAACTATTATGAATATATTAATTAGAAAATAACCTTGAGTAAATGTAGTAAATCCAAAATTCAAATTGCAGAGTTAAACCGACACTGCAAACATCGAACAACACTAGCCGTTAATTTCGTCAGTCACGTTATTATTTTATAGGAAAAATATAAAACATTTGCGCCCAATCAAAACATAATTTTAGTGGAAAACAAAGGCATATGAAATTACAAAAATATCATTTTAAACAAAAGCAATTCTCTTTTTATTCGCCTACGTTATTATTCGCCAAGAGAACCGCGTCAGAGGTAGCTTCCTTAAACTGCAACTATTATGATGGTCCTTTAAAGCACTTAACTACCTAAATACCTTTATACTTCTTACAGTCCACAGGGTTCTGCATGTCTCTTCACACTCTTCAGTTCCTTGCAATCTGTTGTACATTACATAAAAGCCAGTAATGATTCGTAAGTATACAACAATTGCTAGGTCTACATGGGAAACAACTGTAGTCCTAACAAACTCATCCCAAGCCAAGTCTCCTTTGACTGCAGACTACACAGATTCATGGTTAGGCGTTTCCATGTAAATGGCGTTGCATTTCAAAGTAAGCCCTACCTGTCCTTTCTACTGGCTTCAGTCTTGTAACCGCAAATATAATGTTTCAATTATGTTATCTAACAGTTTCCACAAAGTTTTCTCTATTTAAAGGTCGTTTAAATTCGTTTGAATGCGGCTTTACCCCGTAATAACTACTAAACATGATGGATCTAGAGACGCGGTACTGTTCTAAAAACTTACAAAAGTCGAGATGATTCTTTATAATATTTTTTTGTTAAAAAGGATATCTCCTCCATTGCTTGAAGAGTGACACAAAAGTCGCACAACCCCTAAAGGCAGTTCTCTTAGGACAAAGCACAGCACAATGGACCAAGTTGTTACCATCGTAAAATTCCTTCTTTGCCTTTCCTGGTGGACCTGAAAAATGCATACGGCACAGTATGAAGACAAATGCTATTACATAAACTATCTCAGAGTGGAGTGACTGGCAACCTATTTCCATAGATTAGATCCTTTCTTTCCCAGAGACTAATCAGAACATGTTTTGCAGACTACTTCCAAATATCGTCTTCAGCAGCAGGGCTTAGCACAGGGAGCAAGCCGAAGTTGTAGTCTTTTTATTCTAATGATGAACGACATCCTTGAGGCTGTAAAGAGTGCCCGGGGGTGGAAGCCTTGCTGCATGCCGATGATTTTATTATGTGGACTACCAGTAGCAACATCTAGTCTCCGGAAAATACTCTTAACGCCACCCTATCAAAACTTGAATAATGGGCAAAAAAAATCCAATGGCAGTTAATCATTCGAAGACTACATTCCAGCTCTTCTCTCTGTCCACCAAGCGCCAACATTTAATCTTAAAATACAAAAACAATATTCTTGAAGAACACAACATCTCTAAATACTTGGGAGTTTTAATAGACAGAAAACTAACTTAGAAACCGCATATAGAAGATTGTGCCCAAAGAGCTATCAAGAGATCAAAAATATTAAAACGAGCCTATAAAAGTTATGTCAGGCCAATCCTCGAATACGGAGCTGAAGCAACTATCACAGCATTAAGTGCAAATTCGCGCAAATTAGAGATCCGCCAGAATATCGCACTTCGAGTTATAACAGGGGCTCCAAAATCTACCCCTGTTGCTGCAATGGAGGCCCAAACTCAAATCGAACCTATTCTAGCTAGAAGAAGCAAACTAACACTCAATTTTTGAGAGCGGTACAAGAGGACATATATAGATATTTTTATTAATTGTAACTAGGAAATAAAAAAAACTGAAATAAAATTTTCTTTGTTGATTTAAGTAGGAATCAACTTTAAAAAAACATTATATAACTTGTTTCTCAATCACTTTGTGTGTTTTTATTAAACAGGGCGTCCAGGAAAACCTTCAGGACGTATTCTTTATGAGAAAGTAATGAAAAAAGTTGAACTAAACACGCCTAAAAACATAGCTGCAGTAATTTTAAAACAATTTTATGAAACACGCAAGCCTCGATACCAAAAACACGTTATGTTTTGGTTTTGATTACGTTAACTTTGTTAAATAGTTAACAAATAAGGGTAATTTGTAAAGAAGCTTGTAAAAAATGTAATTCCGAAGAAAACTGTCTGAATACAAAACATTTTCTCCAATTGATCAGTTTTCCCAGACGGATGAGTTGGTTATCAATACGTTTGTTTTACATTGAAAGACCACGATACCATCATGTTAAAAAAAAATCAAGTATATTTAACGCAGCCCAGGTACAAAAACCAGGTTTATCCACTGCAACTCTCATGAAACAAAGTGTGGTGCAATTTAATATCTGTGTGTCTATTATTGGCTATTTGTACATTATTCTCTTCAGAATTATATTTTCTGCAAGTTTTGTTTACAATTTACAAATATTGTTTAATCATTTACACGTAATTGAAATCCTATCAAAATTTCACTTGACTAGGGAGAGGAAGCTATTGAAAACGGCATTGTTACAAATACCATCCATCCCGTAAAAAAATGTTTTTTTCTGGAGCATAGTCTGGAGACTACACGTTACCATTCTATGGTTAATAGCTTCAATGTACTTTAAACCTAAATTGAACTTGTTTCTTCTACCTAGGTTTTCGAATTTCCCCAGATCCTCAGTTAATTTACAAAATAACTGTAGTTAGGTATGCGATGTATTTTGTTCGATTTGACAGTTTATTTTACATAAAATCCACTACAATATACACCTCAAATAACGCTTTATGAAGTTTAATATAGTTTCATTTTATCGTGGAAACCGAAGTATTTTACCAGCTGTAAAACGTAGAAACCGAAATATTTACCAGTTGTAAAACGTAGGAACCGAAATATTTTACCAGTTGTAAAACGTAGGAACCGACAGCTTTTACCAGCTGTAAAACTTAGGAACCGAAATATTTTAACAGCTGTAACTCACTAAAAAAAGGGTTTCCAAATATAGGTTCATATATAGGGCTATATAAACGTTTTTTATTAGTTTCACTTTAGAAAAAAGTCCTGCAAGTTTCCTCAATTCTTCCTGGGACACTTTGTCCCATAAAAAATAGGGTAACAGATTACTTTTCTAAATAATTTTTATGAATTGACATCTGTCAATATAATATTTTTATTTATAATAATTCTTTAAGGGAACATTCGCAAACTTCGTTTCTACTTCACTTTTATAAGTACACTCCGTGGTAGATAAAGTAATTTTTATCGGCAAACAAAGCAGGGGCATTTGTAAATACAGGCAAATGAAGTAGAGGGTAATGTAGGTAGAATGGCCATTTAATCATGTAAAGGAGCAAAATATCAGCGATGACTCCTTAGGGACTTAGAAGGTTCCTCTGGTACCAACTCCGTCACTTCATCCTTCCATAGGACGGCATCGAAGAAATCGTCGGCAGCACTTAACATTAATTGCGTCTAACAATGACACTGGGTGTGTGCGCGCGTCCTTGGACATGTAGAACAGAAATTTACTAGCCTTAAAGTCAAATAAATCTCACATGTATTTAAAGCATACAGTCTTCACAGATATCACATTTATTTAAATATACAATTGATTTTATAATGAACAAAATAGCTATTAAAAGTCGATATGGAAAACCTTGCAGATGTATAAAAGTAAATTAACTAGACCCAATTACATTTAAAAGTTATAAATGAGTAATAATATGCAAGTAAACAATTCTTAACTAATATCCAATATTTGCAAAGAATTGACAGTAAAAAAATTATTACTAAAGAAGTAAAGAAAAACTAAATATTTACTAATTTTAGGATAGTACTTAGTAATTAATAAGATTATTACCATTACATATTAATAAATAATTTATAAACGAATATTTAAAACAGTTAAAATTATAATTAAATAACAACAAGATTGGAATTACCTCACGAAAAGAAGAGAATCTACAAAAAATCGTAACCAAATATAAATATCATCATATAACCTACAGTAAGAACGATATTGCTATTCAAGTGATAATATGGGACAACTTTTAACATTAAAAAAAAACATACAAAACGAATCATAAACGACGCACTCATATTCTTTTGACTGGCGCTAACATAACAGCGTGTACGAGGGGTAAGTAAGTTTATAGTATTTCGGCTTATGTCTATCAGTATAGACTATTGATCCATAGGTGATCAAGATTTAAAAAAAAAACTCCAGAAAGACATATATTAAATATATTTATATATTAAATATGGTGATATGTTTTCTTGTAATATAGTTAATAAATCTAAAATATTTCAAAAACAAGAATACTTTTAATACATATTTATTCAAAGCTTTTCGCCGATAAAAAAAACCAGCATCTTCAGGAAAAATAATAATTATCTAACAAAATAATTTTACACAAATTAAACCATATGGACTACAAACAACTATAAGTTTATAAGTAATAAACATTATGTATTTTTTTCTATAACATCAATGACCTTATAAATAGTAGTGCCTTGATCTCACTCGAATTTGTTCATCAATTAATTTGTCTTTAACTTTATGTTTATAAATTTCCAATGTTTCAGATATATTCATCTTTAATCCTTTGTTTAATTCTTTTATTAATTTCATTTTTTCTATTTCAGGAAATTTGTGTCTATTATTAATACAATGAGTTGCTAAATTTGATTTGTATATGTTTGGTTTAATATAAGCGTTTAAATGTTCTTTGTACCTTTCTTTTAATTTCTTTTTTCTTTGTCCTACAAATAATTTACAACAATCTTGACATTTTATATTACATTCACCATTTCTTTCGTGCATAATGTGTTGATTATTGGTATTGTTTATTTAATTTTTAAATTTATTATCAGTTTGTAAGTAATTTGTTTCTTAAAATAAACTTGTAATTTTGTTTATTTCGTTACCAGTGAAAGTAAAAGTTGTCCAAATTTTTTTTCTCGTATTATGTACAAAGTTGTTGCCTATTTTCTGTTTTCTTATTATGTTATTATTTATTTTTCTATAGTTTTTCTTTTAAATCCATTTTCTAAACCAATTTGATATATTATATTTTCCTCTTTCATTTGATCATTCAAATTCATTGTTATTTTGTGCATTCTATATAATAAATTACACAGCGCTGCCATTTTATGGTTATATGACAAACATTTAATAAACAATAACCAAAACAATATGCAAGAAAGAAATGGTGTATATAATATAAAGTGTTAAGATTGTAGTAAATTATATGTAGGACAAACAAAAAAAAAAAATTAAAAGAATGATACAAAGAACATTTAAATGCTTATATTAATCTAAACATATACAAATCAAATTTAGCAACTCATTGTATTAAAAATGGGCACAATTTTTTTGAAATAGAAAATATGAAATTAATAAAAGAATTAAATTAAGATTAAATATGAATATATGTAAAACATTGGAAATTTATAAACATAAAGTTAAAAACACATTAATTGATGAACAAATTCAAGTGAGATCAAGGCATCAAACGATTTTTAAGGTCATTGATGTTATAAAAAAAATTACATAATGTGCATTACATATAAACATATGGTTGTTTGTAGTCCATATGATTTAATTTTTTAAAAAATATTTTGTTAGATAATTATTATTTTTCCTGAAGATGCTGGTACTGTTTTATCGACGAAAAGCTTTGAATAAATATGTATTAAAAGTATTCTTGTTATTGAAATATTTTTAATTTATTATTATATATATATATATATATATATATATATATATATATATATATATATATATATAAAGAACCAAGTCAAAATACAAATACAAGAATTATAATTGAATTTGTATTTTTATTATACATACATTTGAATTATAATTGAATTTGTATTTCTTGTATTTGTATTTTGACTTGGTTCTTTATTGATACACAAGAATACATATTTCGATATTTATATATATATATATATATATATATATATATATATATATATATATATATGTGTGTGTGTGTGTGTGTGTGTGTGTGTGTGTGTGTGTATGTGTGTGTGTGTGTGTGTGTATGTGTGTGTGTGGGGGGTGTATGTGTGTGTGTGGTGTGTGTGTGTGTGTGTGTGTGTGTGTGTGTTGTATGTGTGTGTGGGAGGGGGTGTTTGTGTGTGAGTGTGTGTGTGTGTGTGTGTGTAGCGGGGGGGGCGTATGTGTGTGTGTTTGTGCGTGTGTGTGTGTATTTGTGTGTGGGGGGGGTGTTTGTGTGTGAATGTGTGTGTGTGTGTAAGGGGGGGTTATGTGTGTGTGAGTGTGTGTGTGTGTGTGTGTGTGTGTGTGTGTGTGTGTGTGTGTGTGTGTGTGTGTCTGATCAACCCATAAGAATTAGTCGAATAATACAGTAATTTATGTTAGTCTTACAACTAACTTTTGGTTTGAATAATATTTTTACTAATAAATTAGGTGTAGGGCTACTTAAATGACCACTATGTTATCATAGTCCTAAGGCTAAAGCTCAATCGTCATAAATATATTAGCCTGTTATATGAAATGTTAATAATTTTTTTTTAGTAAAACATAACTTGTTTCCAAAATGTCAATATCATGGGGCATTTGTAGCCTACAGTAGTATTTTTAAATTTTGCTCAAAGTGTATAAAGTTCCTGTCGTTAGTGTTTAAATAGGCGCGTCATACTTCCATTCGATCGATATTGCTAGGGTAATTCGATCTACTTATCAATGTTTTTTTATAAAACTTAGATAATATAAAGACTCACTCAGTTAGCCGTTATTCCTACCCTTCTTCATGAGGCTTCTGTTTGAATGTTATAAATATATCTTGAAAGCATTGCTCTAGTTTTTAAAGAAACACACATAACACACTCAAATTTTATCATTTACCTTAATACTATAGACTTGGGATCCCACTAGGCCTGAATAAAAATAAGAATTAGCTACGATAATAAATAATGTATTAAATATTGCAGATTAATGTACATAAATATTCGATTACGCCTAATACGACAGATATATAACCCTAATCCCCATAGTTAAGAGACCTTTTGAAACATAATAAACTATCTTAGTCCTTTTAGGCGATAAACATTCTTAACTTCTGCTTATGACATTAAACAAGACAATTTCAGCATAAAGCGTTTATTGTACATATCTCAATCTGTTCTTCCTTATGTGGAATTCCTGTAAATGTTTCGAGGCTACTTACTGAATTTTAATTCTGGTTTAGGATTAATTTTTTGAAGAGTTTCCGCCAACCATATACTAACACCCGGCTATTGGATCGAGTGCTCATAGCAGAAGATAACGTCCGATACAATTTGGGACTAATCGGAGAGCGAGAGGGAAGAGGAACGGGTTGAAGATGAGACTGAGGAAAATTCGAAACCTCACAGGGATCCGCTGCTAGAAGATGACGAACAATCAAAGTGAGAAAACACTTTTCCATTAAAACCGATCTGAGCAGCTGGCCAGAGATAAAGTGGAGTAAAATTGCTATAGTTGAAATTTATTTTTTTCCACTTTCCCAGTGTGCACCCATACCATTTACATTAACAGATTAATATTTCTGAGCACGTTCCTTGCATCTACTCATACAAGGTATTTTGGTAATTCAACTAACATGGTATGAGGAAGCTGTCCTCTTTACCATACAAACACGGCTGAGGATGATGTTGTCTTTTCTTATGTCCAGGTAAATTGCAATAAAACATTACTGAGAAGGTTGGCATCTTTCCTTGAATCCACCCAATTACACTCTAGTCCACGGAATCCCTAATAAAGATGACCATCAAAAACTGGAAACAAAATCGATTAATTAAAAAGTCCTGGGTGGACCAGTTAACTACGCTCGAGATGTTGGCATTCAGGATAAGGACGTATCACGGATACTTTGATGGACAACTCCACAGTGTTCATGTGCTGGCAACTTCAAATTGTTTGCTGTGTGGTCATGCAATCATGAATGCCTAACACCTTCAGGACTCCACAGCCCTGGATCATGACAGTCTCACCTTCAAGGGACCTTATATTTATTGGCATGCTCCAGCGCGTCGCCAATTTGTTCAACTGCTAAAGGTGGGCGTTGACTTGTAAATAAGTACAATTGCATAAAGATATGGAAAAGACTTTGTCTTCCTTTTTTTTATTCACTCAAACATTTTCATATACGACCAAACATCTCTAAGAAAAGTGTCCACCTTACTTGCGTCACCAATACCATTGACGTTTTTAATAAATTATTTCTGTACCGTGATACATTTGCAATCTTTAAGTTCTAGCGAATAGAAATATTCCTTTTAAAGAAATAATAACTGTAAAAGTTCAAAGTCCTTATTTCAGAATATCTCTAAATAATTTACTAGTTTTAATAAATAAAACCCCTCTTCCTAACGGCATGATTACTTTTTATCAAAAAATACTTATATAATAAAACTATCCCAAGCTATTTAAACACTTTTGTTTTAAATTAAAAAAACTTTTAGAAGATTCATCTCAACAAATACCTCTGAATCTAATATTAATCGATGGCATTTCTCATACGTATTGTGTAAAAGCAATAACTCAAGCACGCATTTGTATTGCAGGAAGAAAACAGCTATTGAAGAATAATGGGAGAAATGCCACGTTTTCGATATGACGTCTGTGGAGAATAAACTTATGAAAAATACTTTTACGGATCGGAACATCGGAATTACTTCAAGAATGACGGGGACTTGAGGCCAGTCCAAGGCCGTACATACAAGGGTCTACCTATGCGTACATTGACAGCGTTCCCAATAAAACTGTGACGTCACAGACGAGAAGTTGGACAAGCAGAACGATCTTCCCCCGTGCCCAGATAGTATTTGTGTAGTGTTGGTTAGTTAGTGTTTAACGTTGTGAGTGTGGTTTAAGTCGAAGTGTGCTATGCCAAACTGTGCAGTATTACAAAAAAATAAATAACAAAAATTAGTATAGAAGAGATGTTTAATTACCAAAAATAAGCAAAATGTAAGATTAGCTGCAGTACTTTTATCTCGTTCCACAGCTAAAGTTCTAAAATACTAAGAAAAACTGGTTTCTTAAACAACATTCTTATTGGAAAGATACTTCGGACCTAGTGCAACTATTCAATGATTCGTCTGACATATTTAATTCAAAGGCATTATTTACATCTCAGGCAGAGAAAAATGCTTTTGGCATTAACCTTGAACAGAAAATTAAAACCTTATAGAACATGTAAAATTTTATAAAGTACACGTTGATGTATGGTTTTAAAAAATTACCCCTTTTTCAAAATAGTATTTTAGTATCGATTCAGTTTTTGGTACATATGTTTGTTATTAGCAAAAGACATGTAATTCTAAATATGTACTGACCACTAAAATAAATCAGGATGTCGTGGAAAACCTATTTTCTGTAATTCATTGGATTTCAAATACAGATTAAGATGCTTCGATATGGAGAAACATGCAACCTCGATTATGTCGAATAAATCAAACACGGAAGCCGATACTGACGAGTGTTATCCATTAAACGTTTTTCTAGGAAGCGCAGAAGACCCGGAGAAGTCTGTCCAACAGAAAATATACTACAACAGTTTCATAAAGAATCTAACAGTCTCACAGAAGACGATGCCTTTGAAATGTTCAGTGAACAAGTATCACAATTTTTAACAATGAATGCGACATTTAAAAAATAGAAAGTTATTTAGCCGACTACGTAGCTTTTAAACTGCAGGACAAATATTCACTTTTGGGTACAAAAGGTTCTATCATATCCACAAGTGATAAGACAAACCTATCATGGATTGAAACTATGTCTAAAGGTTGGTTAAGAATACTCAGTGAGGATTATTTCTTTGGTGTCCAAATTGTCGAGGACAGTTTTATTCAAGTTAATGGAGAAAAAGACTTTTGTAAGGACAGTGGAATCGTAGAGAAAGCAAAATAGATCTGAAGTGCACAGTGTTATCTCTGAAGAAACCATCAAGCGTATATTGCTCGTCCGTACCTACATCAGAGTTCGGCTCCTCAATGAAAATATGTGTAAAAAGATAAATGATAAAAAAATGGACCGGAAAAAATTACAAAATTAAATTAAACAGTTTGAAGTAATAAGGAAAATATACTCACGATTTAAACAACATAATACGTTTGGAACATTATAAATTTATGAAATGTATGTATTAGTATTTTGTTAAAATCATATTTTGTAGAATTTAAAACAGTTGTTTTATTTCATATAAACATTTATGCTACGATAAAGAATCTTTGGCGATACTTGAAAACATGTATGATAAGAAATACTAATCATACTCTATTATAATTTAGTTCATGGCGGTGAGCCATTTTTTAATGATTGTTTTACGTACAGTTTTACAGACAACTCATCGTAAAATATACTTCATGAAATAAATTTTCTTATTTGATGAGTTGCCTCTAACAACTTTATAATACATTATAATAACCGAAATTTGTTTTCTATATTCATGATTGTATACCACTAGATATCAAATGCTATCATCGTATTGCATTTACCTTCTACATATTCTATTATTCACCTAACAGATAGGCAAGAACCACTTTTCTAGCTCACATTAAAACTACAACACATTAAAGTTGAAAAATGCACAGATAAGTTTTAGGTAAAAATTAAATAATGAGAAACAACTAGCCAAGTAATGGTGGCGTAGTGGCTCCGGTGATAATGGCTCGTTTCTGACTCATGCTTGAAGAAGTCCAATTTACGTCTTCCTAATGGGTTGACAATTGTATCTACAGCCCTGGGGACAGTCATTCTCAGTATCAAACAACAGGATACTGAACGGACGAGACCAATTTAGGTAAGAAGAAAATGCATGGTTTATTTACTCTTAAATACTTAATTGCTGCTGAAACGTAATATTAATCAATATAAACAGATATTCTCAATAAATATGTTTCTCTACAAAATCGTTTCGATGAAAATTCCTCCTAACTAAACAAAAATTATAGTATTGAAAACAGTAGTAAAATACTAGTAACAATATCTATGAAATAAATAATAGATTAGAGTTTTATAAAACCTCTCTCTCTCATTCTCTCTCTCACACACACACACACACACACATATATATATATAT
>JBAIZL010000058.1:150000-177500 GCA_036971475.1 Prosapia bicincta
TAAATTGTAGAAGTTTACAATCGCTAATGGTGATTCTAATGTGAGCAACAAATATTCACCACAAACATGGCACATTTTATGATAACTGCAATGATAACATGGTACCTAGGGTCGTAATAACTACAATGACTCTAAATAACTACAGTAAATAGGTAGGCCTATAGGCCTATATTCTTTATAAAAAAGCTATTCTTTATAAACTATTTTGTGTTTAACCACGTGTTTAAAAAAAATGTGGGGTGGTTTTGGTAAATATTAAGATCAGCGACTACCGCTCCGATCGGGGATTTTTTTTTCTGATCAATTTGACCTTACTGAACATGAATCTGAAGTTTTTTTTACTGCAAACACATATTTACATGAAAAAACCTAACCTAGCCTGACCTGACCTGACTTTGGTGCATATTAACGCTCCGATCGGCGAAATTTTTCTTTTCCTGATAGATTTGACCTTTGCTGAACACGAATCTGAAGTTATTTTTTTATGGCAAACACATATTAACCTAAGAAAACCAGGTCAGGTCAGGTTGAGTTAGGTTATCTTTTTTCAAATGTGTCGTAGTAAAAACAAACAGATTAGTGTTCAGCAAGGTCAAATTGATCAAGGAAAAAATCGCTGAACGGAGTGGTAGTCGCTGATCTTAATATTACCGTGGTTTTTAATTTTAATAAATAAAATAAATAACTAAAAATAAAACCTTTTATTTTAACACTATGTATATTTCAATTGCAAAGTAATAAACGTCAAGTGAATTTATACAAACATTTTGAAGTTAAGAGGTTTTATTTATTTTATGTTTCTTTATTTATGAAGAAAAAATAAAACTAACACCTGTAAACTAACATGAACTTACATTAACTTTGTGTCCTTGAAAGATATCATAATAGACAAAGCTTGAGAAATTTGATACTTCTTATACCCAGCTTTCATTTAAATCAAATTCTCTAGAAGTGTCCAGACCTTTAACATAAACATGTTGTGCGGCTAGATCTGAATAACAGAATAAAACTTTTAGTATGAACATTGCTACGTATTGCTCTACAACACATGCAATGGCAATTCAGGGATAATAGCATCTCACCATTGCTTTATTACCTCTGTTTATTTAATCTGTTTATTTTATTTCCCCTGAAGGAAACAATCGATTTAAAAAAAAGAGCCCGAATGTATAATTTTTACTTACTAAAAAGTAAACAATAATTTTCCAATAACGAAAAAATAATTTGTCATGAGCTTACCCACTAAATATTGAAGTCGGTACCAAATTTCGTACTTGGACTTATATTTAAAATTCTGTACATGACAAATAAAAGGATTTTACATGACCTTAGCATATAGATTATCAAATTATAGATTAATAAAAGCAGGCTATTATATCATTTCTTCCATAGACTTATCCTATATGCATAAGAAATTTATTAAATGCACAATTAAAAAGATTTATTAAGATATTATCTCTTATATTTATAAGCATCTACAATAATCACATTCCGTGTAAATCATCAAAGAAGGTTGACATGTTCTCAATGTGTGTATCTGAACGAAAAATATGCAATCACCAAATTCTATCAAAATCTGGTATTGTATGGTCTTTTCCGAGAACAAAGATCAATTATCGTCCCGTATACTCTCATAATGTCAAATAGTTGACTTTTTTTTGTTTCTTGAGAAGACTCTAAGGTTTGATTTAATTAATCATGTGAAATCAAGCAATCGACAAGTTTATCGTTTCGGAAATGTTTGGAATGGATTTGACGGATTAGCAAATACAAAGCCTGATTATTAATGAGCTAAATTAATTAAAAATTTAATAATAAAATAATTAATTATAAATTGTTTTCGTTATTGGAAAATTATTTTTTACTTTTTAGTAAGTAAATATTATACATTCAACCTCTTTTTACAGTCGGTTCTGATTTTTTTTTTTAAATTTTTATTTGCTCATGCTTATAGCTAGGATCTCTAATTCCTATCTGCAATACAATCGAATTGCAAACTAATTTTAAACTACATAACTAAGTGAATACGAAATTCCTTACTTGCTTACGCGTTTCAAAAAGATCGTTTTTTTACGAAGCTAACCCTCTACACAGTAAAAGGAACGATCGTTTTGAAACGCGTCAGCAAGAAAGAAATTACGTATTCACTTAGTTAAGTAGTTTAAAATTAGTTTAATCAGTGAATTCAAGATGATTACATCAAGAAACTTTGAATTGCAAAGTTGCCAATATTTATCCATATAAATTTCTTATGGGTTCAAATAATTGACAATCCCTTGAACAATACGATAAACATATCAGTTCCTGAGACGAATACATTCAGTAATTTATGTTGGAAATTTCCTTAAAAAGTTTTCCTAAAATCCTACATATTATTTCATATTTTGCAATTATTCTTTTTAATTTCCGTTTAAAAAGTGTTAACAATCATGTAATACAAAATCTCTGGTAAATATACAACAATGCTGTTTTTAACAATTATTAGAAAAAACGTTTGCTTACACATAGAATATTGATGAAAACATTGAGTGCAAATTGATAGTAAGGTTATATTTATTGAATTTACCTGTTGATATTTAGTGAAGTAATGAAGTTTTCAACTGAGGATTATTGAATATCTAGATTATGGTAAATGAACTAAATCGTATTTTCAGTGTATTTATTTTAGCTTATCTCATTACAGTACCACAAAGTTGTATATCAATATGAGTAGACCATGGAAAAAGCCGCTTTTAAAAGAAAAATTAATTTATTAGATCCGATGATGCTCGTTTTAAGCGGCTTTCTCAAATAAGAAATAAAAACATTTATTCGTTTTACACTTTTTTCATGTTATTGCTATATATGCTAGAATACTATATAAAATACATTTTGTGATTGTTTATTTTGCTTATAAGAGATTTTAGAGTTATTGTTTATAGTTCTTATCCCTGTTACAAAAATGTACTTAATTTTAAAATAACGTAATATTGTGTCCAAACCAGATGGATTGGGATGTAACTATAGTGAGACCACCGGGATGGTTTCCCTTTCCATTTGCAAGGAAAACCCCATTGACAAATACCTCCAACATTGTCGTGGAAAAAAACATTTTAAAAAACATACAGGTGGAATACAGAGTCTTCTCCTTTTTGAAGTCGGTTAAAAACGAAACATGTCTGTTATGATTATAAGGAATTCATAAAGATTCTAGAAATTATTATTATATAGAATTACTCTTAATTACACACACACAACATACACACACACATACACACACACACACACACACACACAAACACACACACACAAACACACACAGCACACACACACCCACGCGCGCGCGCGCACACACACACACACACACACACACACACACACAGACTCACACACACACACACACACACACACACACACACACACACACACACACAGATAGACACACACACAATCAGATAGATACACAAATACACACACACGCGCGCGCGCATATACATACATACATACACACAGACACACACACGCACGCGCGCGTAAATATTATTCAAAATAATCAACAAGAATAAAGAAGGAAGCAAATTGAAGGAAAGCAGTTAAGAAGAAATTTCAACGGGCAATACATTTTCAGTTTAAATAATTTTACAAAACACAATTCTGCTCTCTACAAGAATGTTATCGTTGCCCCTTTAAACCATGGATATCCAAATAAAACGTTGAAAGAGGTTTTTCGATGAAAAATATCAAGTAAAGTCACCGAAAAACATTTGTAATGGTTTTAAAATAAATTTCAATGAAAAAGGAACCTATTCATAAACATAAGGAAGATTTATAATAATGATAAATATTAGAAACAAAACTACTGTGTTTACAGTATTAAAGGCTCCGAGCGTAGCTCGTAATTTAAGGATATTACAATCATAATAGAGGAAGCAAGTCTGTAAGGGTTGTTGGGAGGAAATGACGGAATATGCCTCAACACCCCAAGGAATCTGAAGGGTCGGAGGTGGAGTGGTTTTAGATTAAAATACAATATCAATTTACCGGTCCATAAGGAGGTGGCGGGATCCAGTCTTGCGACTGATAATTCTGCCTTCATTTCACGATTGCTTGGTATGTTTTATAAAGCTTTGGATTTAGCTGAGGCTGGTCTGTAAGGAAAACGCTTTGTTGTAGTTTGGAGAATCTGAAGGGGTGCAGGAGGAAAGTTTGAACATTCGTTTGTGTTAGTTACCCGATAAGCAACGATAACGGCGCTGGTGATCGGAGAGCTGTTTGAGCGAATACACACTTGTTAGTTTCCCAGAGATAGTTTTGACCAGCTTGAAACCTGAGTAGATAGAAAAGTCTAAATGGCTGTATGGTGGATCCGTTGCGAAACTTATGGATTTAGCCTCCGTACAGTGAGTGCGGTCATGTGGCCCACCTTGGTACCAGCACTGTGTTATGCCTGATAGGTATCAACTCTCATCGTTGGCTTTGGCTGAGACAAAGATGAGGCGTTTATTGTTTTTTATTTAAAAATAGGAATTGGGAGGGAATAGCGGAGATAAAGATATTAAAGAATAATTATATTTTGAATAATCTATTGAAATATTAGTTTTTGCATCTATTGAAGCTCGTTTTCTTTGCTTGCAGCAATTCATTAATTAGTAATTATACTAGCTTTTTTGTATCTAAAATCACTTTACATTTTGTCGTAGCGGAACGTATATTATAACTTTAGGAGCTCTTATATTGCCATAATCGTAGAATCTACCTTACGCAATAGGCGCTAAATATATTATGTTTCATCTTTAACTTCGCCAGTTAATATTATTATTATATTATATTTACAGACAAATTGATATAGCCCAAGTCACAAAATTATACATGTAGATAAGGATATATTCATAAACATATAATATCAGTAACATAATGTATTGAAAATAAAAAGTCCTATGTTTAACCTATGTAATTGACATTTGATTACGTTTACACTCCTTTAGAACAGACTGAATGAATAAACCTGTCAGCGGCGACAATGAATGTTGGAGAAGTCGGCTTCACCTACACTCGTCTGATTGACAACCTTCCACTTCGTGTCCCGCTGCCAGTTACTTTTCTGAAGCTTCATTTTGTTGCCCTCCCACTTCTTGTTCTGTCGTCATGAAATACCGCCCCAACATAGTAGATTATACAGTAAGGTCTCGAAATTCCGAGTCCAAATAATTCGAGCTTCCGTTAAATTTCTATTTGACACTATTTTATCCATTTGAAAGAACATGACGAATCAGGCTTCTAAGAAATGTTTATAGTCATACGGTTTGCAAAGGAAATGAGTGGGGCCACCAAAAAATGTTTATATCAGTACGGAATGCAAAGGAAATGAGTGGGGCCTCCAAGAAATATTTGTATCAGTACGGTATGCAAAGGAAATGAGTGGTACCTCCAAGAAATGTTTGTATCAGTACGGTATGCAAAGGAAATGAGTGGGGCCTCCAAGAAATGTTTATATCAGTACGGAATGCAAAGGAAATGAGTGGGGCCTCCAAGAAATGTTTGTATCAGTACGGAATGCAAAGGAAATGAGTGGGGCCTCCAAGAAATGTTTGTATCAGTACGGTATGCAAAGAAAATGAGTGGGGCCTCCAAGAAATGTTTGTATCAGTACGGTATGCAAAGGAAATGAGTGGGGCCTCCAAGAAATGTTTATATCAGTACGGAATGCAAAGGAAATGAGTGGGGCCTCCAAGAAATGTTTGTATCAGTACGGTATGCAAAGGAAATGAGTGGGCCCTCCAAGAAATGTTTATATCAGTACGGAATGCAAAGGAAATGAGTGGGGCCTCCAAGAAATGTTTATATCAGTACGGAATGCAAAGGAAATGAGTGGGGCCTCCAAGAAATGTTTGTATCAGTACGGTATGCAAAGGAAATGAGTGGGGCCTCCAAGAAATGTTTATATCAGTACGGAATGCAAAGGAAATGAGTGGGGCCTCCAAGAAATGTTTGTATCAGTACGGTATGCAAAGGAAATGAGTGGGCCCTCCAAGAAATGTTTATATCAGTACGGAATGCAAAGGAAATGAGTGGGGCCTCCAAGAAATGTTTGTATCAGTACGGTATGCAAAGGAAATGAGTGGGGCCTCCAAGAAATGGTTATATCAGTACGATATGCAAAGGAAATGAGTATATATGATTATTTTGAATATTCCTAATTTTCAATATAAAAACTATTTGATAGTTTTCAATATGCAGTTTTTCAAATTTTATTTAAATTTTTACCATCCTATCATTGGTTTTTAAAAAATAAAGGCAAAATAATAATAAAACTCATATTATTGTGAAGAAATTGTTGCATGATAAACGTTTTTAGTTTTAATAAATACTGCACGTCTTGTAGCTACGAAGATCGTTGCTACTCTGCTCAAATAAAAATTAAAAATTTAGATTTAAATGTATGTTAGAGACAATAGTAACAAAATAATAATTACAACAATCTATTTTAAGAATGATATGTAAATAAATTGTAAATTTCAATTAAATGTATTAAACACAAGATATTTTTGAAATACATAGAAATAATTCACATTTTGTAATGTACAACCAAAGATAATAATTGAAAGCGTGGCTAATAACCATATCTCACTATACAAAGTGTAGGCCTAAAAGTGCGTATATGTAGAATAAGTGTAAGAATTGCACAGAGTTGAACCACCCTACATTTTAGCAATCAGAAGATGGAAATAATAGTATTATATTTAGTTAGCCAGGTAAATAAAAATTAGGAAAAATTGTGTTTAGATATATGCCTAGAATAAAAAGCTATTGTCAGGTAGTAAGTAGGGTCGAAGGTCGATGTAAAGACTGGGTACGCTAGCTAACTTATAGCTAAAATATGTAAAGTGTAAGGACATTTTAATTTCTAGCAAAAACTCAGTTATATCCTAATATGTAAAACTATAAAACTCCTACGAGTACATCGAGGTTCTTCAATCTAGGTCTATTTAAAAGATGATCCTTGGCTTGTTTGACGGAGCTCTCAGTATCGCTCCTATGATGTGCCGTTTCTGAAACCTTGGCTTGTTTGACGGAGCTCTCAGTATCGCTCCTATGATGTGCCGTTTCTGAAACCTTGGCTTGTTTGACGGAGCTCTCAGTATCGCTCCTATGATGTGCCGTTTCTGAAACCTTGGCTTGTTTGACGGAGCTCTCAGTATCGCTCCTATGATGTGCCGTTTCTGAAACATTCTCATTTACAGCAGTTTAATGATAATTCATCCTTGAATTTATAATTTTCTGTGTAGTTGGTTGGCTGATTGCTTTATACGCATTTGTGATGTCATTTGCATTTAAATTTTGTACGTGGTTGTTTGGTGTTGAGCTTTGTATAATTGTTTGCTGTTGATTGGACCTATTTGTTTTGGCTTGGATTTTAGTGAGCTGTGGATTTTAGATGTTCGACCTTCATGGGGGCTCGTATACGAGGCACAGGGGTCGATTCCGGGCGGTGCCGGATCTGTGACTATTGCCGACAGAAGCGGATGGGAGGAGCGTTCTGCTCGATCTTTGCGTGATGTAGTCAGTTTGACAATTAAATCGTCTAGGGATGGTACGTTAAGTACCGCAGCTGCTACCGTGATTTTCACATGCCACGGGGAGTTTGTGATTAGTCTGAGCGTGACGTTTTGGAAAGAGAGCAGCTTCCTCTTTGAGGCATCGCTCAGAAGGGAGTACCAAGCGGGAGCTGCGTAGGTGATGATGGGTCTGATGTACATTTGGTACACCATCAGCCTGATGGAGCGCCAACAGCCTTTCCGATGGCACGTCGGAGATGGGGCTGACAAGTGAGCTTGTTGTCAAGTGTCACCTCTAGATACTGTACTCTGGTTTTCCATGCTATGGGATTGTTGTTGAGAAAGAGTTGTGCGACAGGACAAGCTCATTGTTAGTGAAACAAACGGCTTCAGTTTTGTCCGTGTTAGCTGCGATTCTCCACTTCCGAAGCCACGGTTGGAGAAGGTTTAGTTGCCTCTGCAAGTATCGAACTCCAAAATTTACATTAAGGATGCGACACTGAAACATGGAGTCGTCAGCAAAGAGTCGCAGTCGGACTGATGGGTATAGGGGGGCGTCATTGGTGATAATACAATAACGGCCCCAGAACTGAACCTTGAGGCACTCCGGCCTCAATCGGACTTCACATGGATAGAGTAACTTCGACGGACGCCTGGAACCACCTGTTGTCG
Organism: Prosapia bicincta; assembly: GCA_036971475.1. Classification (NCBI taxonomy): domain Eukaryota; kingdom Metazoa; phylum Arthropoda; class Insecta; order Hemiptera; family Cercopidae; genus Prosapia; species Prosapia bicincta. The sequence goes on from JBAIZL010000058.1 coordinate 158,208, forward strand.
AGGTACGAATGAATGAGGTGTACATAGCATGGAGGTACGGGACTGTTTGCCAATTTGTACAGGGGGCCTTCATGCCATACCTTGTCAAACGCTTTCCTGATATCCAGGAATACAGCGATGTTGTGACTTTTGGTATGAAGCAATCTGCAAGGGAGTTAACCACATTGGTTAATTGCAGGGTTGTGGAATGGCCACTGCGGAAGCCGTATTGCTCACTGCGTATGGTAGGGGCTATATATTGAAGCAGACTATCATTAATTAGCCTCTCAAAGACCTATGAGAGGTTGGGTAGGAGTGATATAGGCCTATAGTTTTGGGGAAGAAGAGCACTTTTTCTAGGTTTAAGGAACAGGACTACTTTTGCTCCCTTCCATAAAGTAGGGTAGTGGCGTGTTCACATGATCCCATTAAAGAGGTTAGTGATGGACATCAACATGGGGAGAGGGACTATCTTGAGTGCATAGTTGGTGGTTTATTCCTTAAGTCCTTTACAATTTGATATGGATGCATAACATACTATCTGATCTGACTGCCCCAACCTATATCGCATTTCTTGCCATATTCTTCGTCCATTTTCTGTTCTTTTATTTTTGGCCGAGTTTGCCGTTTTGATAGGTTTCGAGATAGTCCCTTACATGTTCAACATGTTCGGTGTCGTAGATGTGTGCGATTGGTGTGAACTGGTCTTCTAAGAAATCCGCGAACATTTCGTCCTTATCCTCCGGGAGTAAGCCAGACCCTGCTGGTCAAGGAGTGGGTTGCGTTGCGATTTTGTAGCTAAAGACTGGCGATTTTATTTCCACAGAGAGGCATTCTCTGTGTTTACTGAGGATAGGAACTTGAACCATTCCTCCTCAGCATGTGTTTCTAGTAAGGTCTTGACTAGTTGATTCTGGGCATTTAGTTCTCTCTTGACTGAGGGCGCGCGGGTGAATTGCCACGGTGACTGTTCGGCGCAGTCGACGTTTCTTCGCCAGCTCGACTTGAATGTGGGATGGAAGCTCAGTCTTTGCACCACCGCGTACAGTGGTGTGGGAGCTGACCTTGGCTGCATGTAAGAGGGATGCCTGTAAGAGGCTGTTGGCCTCACGATCGATATCCCCGCAGCTGTCGATCGGGTTGCCATGGTCCGGAGATGTTCGTAGAAGGCACTCATTTTAGCGTCTCCAATTTGTTCTCGTTGACATCTTGGCTGGGGGGGAGGCGATTCGCCAGGGCGTCATCAATAGTCAGAAGGATGGGGTTGTGGTCGGAGCTTAGTTCGTCTGTGTTGATGTGTGAATGTCTGAGGACGACGTTCTTAAGCACGGCAATGTCTAGGACATCAGGGCTGTGCCTGCGGTTGAATGGATAATATGTGGGCTCAGCTGGTCCTAGTACTTTGAGGCTAGGCCTGTTGGCCAGATAATTGTGGATAACATTGTCGTGTCGATTGGAGACATTTGAGTTCCACACAGGATGCTAGGAATTGATATCGCCCATGAGAATGATGGGGTCGTCAGTGCTGAGTATAGAGTCCACTACGCAATCTGCCGGAACTTTAAACACTTCTAACTAAAAGCTAATTATACCAACCGTAATCTATAACATTATTAATACGGCTGAGGACCTAAAACTACCACTGTCTTGGAAGGTTGTTTTCTACTCGCCTGTTAATGGAATCTTGATGTGTCAATCATGGTAGCAGCTCAAAGAATGATTCCTAACGAGATCAAAGAATATACGAGGTCTCACCAACCAGAATGGGAATATTGTAACCATGGGTCAAATTACAAGTTTTTTTTTTCTGGTAAGGGCATAAGATTGTCCTTGGGGTATCAAATATTATGTTTTAATAGATTCCATGAAGTTCTTATAGATAATATAAATAGCTGTAAAAGTTATATTTGCCCAACAAAAGATTTAAGTAACGCGCCTTCAATTAGTCCTTTGATTAATTGAGGAACTGTTATCAAAATTGGAAACAAAACTCTAGAGAACAATTAAAAAAACATCATGTGACGTTCAAACATTGTTGGGGCTGCACTAGCATGTAAAACAAATAATAAAAAAACAACAAAACAATAAAATAAAATTTATAACAAGCCATTTGAAACTCCCAAGGTGACATAGCAATGTAATGGACATGAATAAATCGTTTTACCAGTTGAGGGGCTAAATTCGTTTTCAGAACCAATATTGGAACAGAAAAAACGCCTATTTTACCTTATAGATCAAGCCGATTTTGTAGATTACGAGTTTTGTACGTGGATCACAAACATAAACTGGTTACAAACGTATGCATTCCTTTTTCACTGCACTGACCACATAAAATAAAGTAAATACAGTTATAAAAGCCCTTAAAAACAAAATATTTATTGGTTTTCATTGTTTGAACAATTTTTCGGTTAGAGAAATTTTTTACGAAATTACTCCTCTTTTAATGCATATTATTAATTTGAACTTTTGAATTGTATTTATATTTAAACTAAAGCTCAGTGTTTTAGCAGCGATTCATACAAAATATACTTCAAAACTTGACAAACCGAGATCTATTTGTCTTCTATCTATTCCTTCCAAAGTTATAGAAACGTTTATGAAAATCTGGCTTATTGAATACTGAGACGATATACAGTTCCTAAGAAAAGGCAATACGGGTTAGAGTTGAAAAATCCACTGAGGATGCCCGACGAAAACAAACGGACATGGTATACTCGTACAATAAATTAAATAAAACATCTTGGCTTATTCATAGCCAACTTTAAGAAGGCTTTCTATTTCTTAAACCATTTATCCATCTAGCATAATTAAAATCTGTCTATAGAAGAGGAACAGAACTTAAAACCTATTTAACAGGCATTAACAAGTGAAAATTTTAAAATATCATACAGGTCGTAGCTTTCCATTAATTAGCTGCCCGCATAGTTTTGTCGGCAATCCTTTTCCTACTTTTTTATAATTCACTTACTTTAAAAAGATTATCAGGCGCATATACCGAGCGCGTTTGCAAATGACAGCACTCTTCTACAGTGTAAAACGTTTTCAATCTGTCCGGGGAAAAACTTCAAAAGATCCAGACATTTTAAGATGTTACCATATTAACAAAATGGCAGTTGATGGTACTAAAACAAGGTAGGCCTGGGTAATTATAATTCAAAAAATTGTGTTTTCCAATAGAATTTTAAATATCACATCTGAGGTTGTCATGTAACTAAAAAGCAGTAAGATTTTCAATGTTGGGAAGGAAGAACAACACGAAGAAATTGCGATTCACCCAAAATCATTTTGTCAAAAATAAATAGAAAAAACATCTCATTTCCATTGTTTTGCCGATTAACAATAATGCCAATTCAACGCCTCTTTGATTTTAAAATTTTGAAAAATTTTTACAATAGAATTAGCAACACAGGAACAGTTGAATTACATTACAGCAATAGATATTCAAGTTGTAATGTAAAATTCTAAAGTGCAGTGCTTGAGGTTTAACCGTGTCTCTGGCCTTGAGATCGAGAGGGTGGACAGGGTACAAAACCCAACACTTCAGAAAATATCAGTGTCGTGTTTAAAGTGCAAAGAGCTCTAATTAACTAAATGATAATACTGTAATGGTTTGATGTACACATGATCTTCAAATGAGTTGCTCTGCTTCTGCAAAGAAAGAGACGCGATTACGAAAGAGACGATGTATGTATTGTATAATGTTTTCAGTTAGGCTAGTAGTAAAATGCTAGAGCAGAACGAGGGACACCGTTAAACCTCGCCTTGTAAAATCTCTGTTTAGACTTTTCTATGAAGCAATAATTTTGTTACAATAATTCTAATAATAAATTGGATCAAACTATTTTCATCAGTTGCCCGAGGAAATACAGAATATTAATAAAAGCAAAGCGTTTGAGAAAATTTAACAAATTTAGTTATTTCTAATGTAAATTATTCTACTAGTAAGATTATTTAATGTTGTTTAGTTAGATATTTGGATAAGCTAAAATAAGATTCAACATCGTGCAGTTACGTTTTGTTGTAACTCTACAATCCTAGCTTATTATAAATAAGCTATTATCATAAGGTAAAATAAATAAATTCAGTATAAGCCATTAGTAAAATATAACAAGTTACTTTAATTTTCCAAGTAATTTTGTTATATGCCATGACACATTGTAAAGAAGTTTTGATTCAGTCACTATGCTTGACAGGTTAATTTTAAATTATTATTCAGAAAATATTAAATATGAATTTATTTGCAAGTATATTTTATTACAAAGAAATATTAAGTGAAAATCAAATGTTCTCATAATTTCATTAAGGTTTTAGAAACAATCAAATCGAAATATAAACCAAAAATCGATTGATCGAATTGAAATAAAATGACTTATTTCGACCAAAATAAAGTAATTATTACAAAAAAATGTCTTTAATTTGCCAGTAAATTTATTAAGTAGTAGACAAACGTTACACTACAAAAAGTATATTAAACGTTAATTTAAAAACTAACTCATTGGTAAACATTATGTAACAAAAACAATAATAATTATCCCTAAATATAACTTGTATTCCAAAGATCTAAGTTTGTTACTGCTAATTATTAAACTAAAGTTTCTTGCTTTAAATTATTTTTAATTGGGTTTCGACTTGAAATAAATTTGTAAAAGAATCGCCTTTTAATGATATAAATAAAAAGTACGTTATTCGCCTTCACAAAAAATGTAGTTTTTTTCCGGGAATAATTAATGTAAATAATGAAAGTAAATCAATTTAGGGTGAATAGTCATGCTGAAATACTTTTGTAAAAATATTTTTTTTCCGAGAATAATTAATGTAAATAATGAAAGTAAATCAATTTAGGGGGAATAGTCATGCTGAAATACTTTTGTAAAAATGTTTTTTTTTCCGAGAATAATTAATGTAAATAATGAAAGTAAATCAATTTAGGGGGAATAGTCATGCTGAAATACTTTTGTAAAAATGTTTTTTTTTCCGAGAATAATTAATGTATATAATGAAAGTAAATCAATTTAGGGTGAATAGTCATGCTGAAATACTTTTGTAAAAATGTAGTTTTTTTCCGAGAATAATTAATGTAAATAATGAAAGTAAATCAATTTAGGGTGAATAGTCATGCTGAAATACTTTTGTAAAAATGTTTTTTTTCCGGGAATAATTAATGTAAATAATGAAAGTAAATCAATTTAGGGTGAATAGTCATGCTGAAATACTTTTGTAAAAATGTAGTTTTTTTCCGGGAATAATTAATGTAAATAATGAAAGTAAATCAATTTAGGGTGAATAGTCATGCTGAAATACTTTTGTAAAAATGTAGTTTTTTTCCGGGAATAATTAATGTAAATAATGAAAGTAAATCAATTTAGGGTGAATAGTCATGCTGAAATACTTTTGTAAAAATGTTTTTTTTCCGAGAATAATTAATGTAAATAATGAAAGTAAATCAATTTAGGGGGAATAGTCATGCTAAAATACTTTTGTAAAAATGTTTTTTTTCCGAGAATAATTAATGTAAATAATGAAAGTAAATCAATTTAGGGTGAATAGTCATGCTGAAATACATTTGTAAAAATGTTTTTTTCCGAGAATAATTAATGTAAATAATGAAAGTAAATCAATTTAGGGTGAATAGTCATGCTGAAATACTTTTGTAAAAATGTTTTTTTTCCGAGAATAATTAATCTAAATAATGAAAGTAAATCAATTTAGGGTGAATAGTCATGCTGAAATATTTTTGTAAAAATGTAGTTTTTTTCCGAGAATAATTAATGTAAATAATGAAAGTAAATCAATTTAGGGTGAATAGTCATGCTGAAATACTTTTGTAAAAATGTAGTTTTTTCCCGAGAATAATTAATGTAAATAATGAAAGTAAATCAATTTAGGGTGAATAGTCATGCTGAAATACTTTTGTAAAAATGTAGTTTTTTTCCGAGAATAATTAATGTAAATAATGAAAGTAAATCAATTTAGGGTGAATAGTCATGCTGAAATACTTTTGTAGCCTATGGAGTTCTAAACGTGATATTAACGATGAAATTATAATAGTAAAATATAAATATATACAAGGATCTAAAATATGCTCACAAGGGTCTAAAACAAATGTATACAAGGGTCTGGTATTCATCATATATGTATTACCATAGACATTTAAATTTTAAACCCTATATGTTGATATGTAAACAAATTTTGTGATCTGAGAATGATGTACAGTAACAAATTTAATGATATCAGAGAATGTAAATTGATGCCAATGATTTCTAATTGAGGGGGTGTTATTAGGTTAAAATGAAGGCCTGGACAAAATAATACGTTGTCAGTCAAAAATTAAAACATTTTGTAATGTTGTAACATTCCTGTAAAAGAACGCATACGTGGAACAAGTCACGTGAAATTAAAAAAATTACTTAGTTTCCAAATATTAAATACAAATTCTAATTAATTTAAGAATACATAGTTTTACGAATATCATAATTAAAAGAATTTCGCAAAACAAATTACACGTAACCAATTACAAAGAGTACCATGCTTTCTGATGCAAATATTTGGCTAATTGGATTTTATAAATATCTATGAATTTATTTTCGTAGAACCTCTAAGTTTGGGGAAATTTGAGTTTATAGATCGAATTCTAAGTTTGTACATCGTAGACGATATAGGAGAACTTTTAAGGAAATGAATAAAAGGAAAAATAAAAATAGACAAGTAGTGAGAATTAATGAATATTAAACAGGGGTCAATTTATATTGAAAAAATATAAAATTTGAAATATTTGATATAAGTTCAAGGGGGTGGGAATTAATAAAACGTTGCAAGTCAAAAATTGAAAGCATTTTCTAACTTTATAACAACTGTAAGAATATGTAAGCATCAAACAAGTCACGTGAAATGAAAGAAAGACTTAGTTCACAATTAGTTTATATTATTTAGCTTAGCTAGTGAGAACTATTCACAAAGGTAAAAATCAAATAGTGAACTCAAAATCTCACCAAAAATTAGTTTTTAATAAACACACACACACAAAACTAGTTTCGGCGACGATGTCTCCTTCCTCAGTGCTTGGCTACTACTCCTGGGTGAGATTTTGAGTTCACTATTTTGACTTTTACCTTTGTAGTTTGTAATAGTTTTAGCTAACTATGAGATATAGTTTCACAGATACCTTAGTCAAAAGGTTTTTAAGTTTATAACATCTCTATACCGATATAACTAACCCCCCTCCGCCACCGAGTATTTTTCTGAGGCAAATATTTGGCTAATTGGTTTTTATACGAATCTAGGAATTTAATTTCCTAGGAGAACTAAGTTTGGAGAGTTATAACTGAATTTAACCGAATTCGAGTTTATATATCGAATTCTAACTTGGGTAATTACTATTCCTAGGCAAGTATTATGGAAACTAAAGAAGGCAGTTACCTTCGACGATGTAGATTAATTGCAAAGATAATAAAGTTAAAATATTTTGCAAGGATACCTATCACATGATGTGTAAAGTATCAAAAAATAGAGAGTATAAAAATAATTAACCTATAGTTACCTGATAATAGAAAAAAATGGTTCTGCACCCGGGGGAGTTCCTGCACAAGTAATAACAAAAAAGAGCTAACAGTATCGCAAATTATTCTACGAAAATCGCCGATAATATGAGTTTATACATTTTTTTTCACTTTTTACATCTTTATATGAGGAATATATTTAATAAAGAATAATATTTATTGTAGTTAATAATAAAATAATTTGGGTAGCAAAAGTACATAGTAGATGTTTCCTGAATAAAACGTTTGTTAACAAATTCAATTCATATCAGTTTTTTAAGAAGTATAAGAAGAGACTAAACAAAATGGGATTAAAATTACATAACTTGTTAACGTTATTTTGAATTATATGTATTGAGATTTATCAAAATTTTAATAAATTAATATATATTTATTAACTGATCAAAACTATATAATAATAACCTACGTGTTAAACGTAGGCTGTTCTACAACATAAACTGTAATACAAAATCAGCTGTTGCATGAAATCATGTTGTAAGGTATGGGTTTCAGAAATAGCGTGACGCGTTGTTTTGTTCACAGAAGTTATGATTTTATAAACATAGTACAATTCAGAATAACATGCAACGTAAATATGGTAAGCTGAGGCCATATTATGCAATACTCACATAATAACATTATTCGGTGGATATTTACAATTACGCATTAAATTACACATATTAATCAACGATTTAAATTATTGCCTTAATCAAAAATACATTAATTATTTACAATTTAATTAAAATTTTTTCGTTTTAAATCTGATGATTCTGTAACAACGATTCTATTTCTTTTACTACAAATGTTCGGAAAGAGTATTCTTAGACTTATTTTAACAAAATGTAATATTTTAGAAGAGGTCATTTTTTCATATCAACACTAAACATTTAGCGTTGCGCTTATACCTTCCTCAGAGCTGACTGTGGGCGTAGCACTGCGTCTATTCTTGCATAAAATGACAACTAGTAAAATCACAGCCAAAATGTACCCAACAGTAATCGTTGTCAAAAGGATTATCATACTCATTTCTACATTCTCCCTGAGAGCTGCTGTAATGAAACCAAACAAACACATTAAAACCATTTTACTGTATGATTACTTGAATTTCAGAAAATATAGTGACTAAAAGTATAGCCGTAGCCTCTATTGTTTATTATAATTGGCTTATGATTGAGCATGATTCCGAGCTCACGATAATTTCCCTTCAGATAAATAAAATTTCATTCCATGGACTGACTAACAGAAATTACTATTTCTGATTGCGTCTCTGAGTAAAATAAAATAATAAAATCTATGTTTCCCGTTACATATTTTTCTCATAAATAGGTTTATGTCAAAAAGAGGGAGAAAATATTGTAAACTTTTTAAATAAAAATAATAAGACATTAAAATGCTTTAGAATACATATTTTGTTAATTACTACTCTTTATGGAACAACGGACTGTGCATGTTTTGCATGAGACAATTGATTTCTTTGTAGTCAAGCTCACGTTCTTAATCTTTTATCTTAAATTAGGTGAAAACATGATTTCCTACAACAGCTGATTCTAGGGGTTTTGGCGTACAACAGCTGTTGTAACACGAAGGATGAAACCTCGCCTGAAGATCGCGCCATCTCGTAAAACCATTGTTATTGGTTGAATTCGCCACTGAAGGAGGGCTGTGTGAACTTTCAAACAAAAATAGAAATCTTAGCTCACCTTGAGACGTTAACGGAAACGGAAGTTCATAACACTCCGCCAGATTTTCTGCATCATTTCGAAAGAATCTAAGAACAATGGAAATGCTATGTTAATTGAGGTGGCTGCCAAAGTTGTGACTTTGTGTGTTTTCTAACCCTTTTAGGGAAGCAAATTCCTAAAAGCAGATTTTTATTAACATCCATTCTGTTGCGTTTACCCTATGAAAGAAGTTCCGTAAATTACAAAATTTAAATGATTTTAGTACATATATATTTTTTAAAGCTGAACAGTGACTAAATTGTAAATTAACAGAAGTAAAATTAAATGCAGTAAAACAGTTTGTTAAAAAATATTTTATATGAATGTAAATATTTAAGTTTTTACTAAATTTGTAAAATATAAAAGACTTGAATAAAATTAAATAGAGACAGGATATACTAAGTTTGAAAGAATCTAAATGTAAGACATTTGTTAATTTAAATTTCCGAAAATGTGTAAAACGGGTAGCGTAAACAAAGAGGACCTAGCTACTGACACTGATCCAGTCTGAGGACCGACAACCTGACTACTGAAAAAGGATCCAGTACAAGGACAAACAGTGCGAGGAAAAAATAAAGCTACTTTAGAGCTACCTTCTCTCTTTTCCACTTAAATAAAAATTAAATTTAACATTTTGAGGATAGTTGTAAAACTAAAAGATTTCATTTTTTATTAAAATGTTCATAAAGTGTCATTGGCTCACGTAGTGGCTTTGTCAGAGGTAGAGTGTAGAAATTAATTTGTGTCGCTATGTTTGATTACGTCACAGAATCAAAATGGCAGGCATGAAATAGTCTATAAAAACAAACTTTAAACGGGTATTAAAATTTATAAATGATTACAAGAACTTGTTAAATGAATTGTTAAAGAATATATCTGTTTGTAAGGAATACATTTTGAGTTAATTAATAAAGAGATTTTCATGACAAAATGAATATATTTTAGAAAATAAATTTACTTTCAGTTTTAAAATACAAGAAATTAGGAACGAATGAGGATTTAAAACAATTTAAAATTAGTTTTTTACTAGGGTTCATATATTTTAATGTTTATGTACGAGTCATACATGGTCTTTTAACTTGTATTTAGTATTTTTTTTAATACGTCTTTTTTAAAAAGGTGTTTATTTTCATGATTTAATTCTGAATTCCCAGAAATGTGGCATTTATTTATTTAATTTAAATGTGTAATATGGTTGTTTTTGAACGACATTGGATTTTTTACATGTGTTCATTTTTTTGAACTAATGTTGGTTTTGCATAATATTTATATTTTAGGATTTTATTTTGGTTCTCAAATATATGAGACCTCTGATTTATTTTAATATTCAATACGATTATTTTAAAATTAGATTTTATTCCTTAAAAGAAGTGTTTGTTTATGCATTATTATGTCTTTAATTGTGTATGATTTCAAGTTTTGATTTTAAATTTTAATTATGTAAGACGTGATAAATGTTAAAATGTGATATATTTTTTTTTAAAAATAATTTGTGTTTAAAATATGTTTATTTTTGTTTTTATGCTAGATTTTAAATATTAGTGATTTCATGACTAAATTATCAATTCTTATTGGGTAAATTTAATTTCAGTTATGTTTTGTTTTTATAACTATACTTTGGGGTCAAATCTGTTTAAACTTTTCGTTAATTTTGACTTTTAGATATGTTTGTTTTCAAAAAGAAATTTTTTGTTTTCAGGATAAAATTAAGGGGTGTAATTTAATATTTAAATCTAATACTATGAAATAAATTATGTACACTTTTCTACAGGTTAAATGGAAAATTAAAATTTTTTGTTCAAATTGGGTTTGAAAATTAAATATATTGAGCTAGTGAAATTAGAAAAAAAATAATATTTTCAAGAAATTATAGTTTTGAATAAGATTATAAAAGGGATAAAAAGACTATAACTTTCTATTAAGAGTATCTAATTTTACATATTTTTTACTAGCTTGCAAGTTGAGTAATAATTTTATTTTGTCAACTTTCTAAAACAATCAAAACAAACGTCAGTAAACAGATGTTTTCTAAGAACTCATTCCCCGGGAATAAAAGCCAATAGGGTTAGATCTCCACAACACGGGTTTTTTTTAACATAAAGTCCACTTGACAACACTGGGACCGAGCGCAGCGCGGAGTGTTAATGCCTTTTACGCCTGAGCACATATCAGTTTGCTATCAAATAAAATTGGCTATAAAATTAACACCTAACTGTAATTTAATAATAACGTATGTAACGAAATAAACAAAATTAAACAATCCCAACGGTATATTGGTTAATGCTATCCGATAAATGATTCTCGAAAAAACGTTGCTTGAAAAAACGTGCTATAAAAATGTTTGTAATAAAATGAAAATTCTGAAACTAATAAATTATATTTACAAGGCCTTCTTGAATATCATATTAAAAGTTGTAGACAATTCGGATTACATATATTCATTAGGTATGAATTTTTAAGGTGGAAGTATCGTTTTAAGACGTGTTTTTTCGGTTTTCGACGATATAAAAATGAAAATAAAACCGATTTTTTAAAACAAATAACACCAATTAATGCAGAAGAGAATGGTGAATTTTTCATTTTTTATTTGGTAAAAATTGATAGCATAGTTTAGATTTTATGAGCAGTTAAACTCGAGTCTCCAAACTTTTGTTACGGACAGTAGTTCTCTGGCAGATTTTATCAAGCGGTAGCACAAAGTTCCGTTTTCGGCCGGAAATGCTTGTATAACATTTTGCCTTGCGGTGGTTGACTGGATGGTTGCGGCGCGGCGGCGCGTGCTCATTGTATGCGTGGCAAATGGGGATGACAAGTAGGTAGGAGCCTGCGTTTGTGTGTGTGTGTGTGTGTATGTATGTGTGCGTGAGTGTATGTGTGTGTGTGTGTGTGTGTGTGTGTGTGCGTGAGTGTATGTGTGTGTGTGTGTGTGTGTGTGTGTGTGTGTGTGTGTGTGTGTGTGTGTGTGTGTGTGTGTGTGTGTGTGTGTGTGTGTGTGTGTGTGTGTGTGTGTGTGTGTGTGTGTGTGTGTGTGTGTGTGTGTGTGTGTGTGTGTGTGTGTGTGTGTGTGTGTGTGTGTGTGTGTGTGTGTGTGTGTGTGTGTGTGTGTGTGTGTGTGTGTGTGTGTGTGTGTGTGTGTGTGTGTGTGTGTGTGTGTGTGTGTGTGTGTGTGTGTGTGTGTGTGTGTGTGTGTGTGTGTGTGGCATTGGGCTATCTATTATATTATATTCATTATCATATATATCTATTTAGTAAAATCTTTAGTAAGTATTTGAAAATATTATTTCAACCACTGTATTCTAACTACTCCTACTATTTACGCTCTTACTTCTCCACTTATTTGTATTATTTTAAGATAGTTTCACTGATGCCTAAAGCCATATCGAACTATTAATCTGAACTAATTACCAAAATCTGAATCTGCACAGATCTCCTAAATATAAATTCCTACATTTTGAAAAAAAAACAAGCCGAAGATTGACGCAACCAACGAATAATCTCTTAAGGGATTATTGTTTTGGAGATATTATTAATATACTTGAAACCCTTTAATTAGAAAATTTTAAACTCTAAGTTCTTAGGGGATAGATAGACAAGCACCAGCTAGTTGGAAATTACTACTTTTTTGTTATTAATGACTTCTTGCACTTCTCGTAAATAAAGGTTATTTTGTGTTGATATTTTACGTCATAATTTAATTTTAAATTATCCCAATTTTACTGATTTATCCCAATTTTACTAATAAAACTTATCATTTTTGTTTACAATCATTTATCTTAGTTTACAGTACAAATAAAATTATTTCCCCAAACTTTAATATGCACAATTATTTATAAACAAACATTTTATCAATTTATAGATATGTACTAAAACCCCAAACTGTTTTAGATAAAAGTAAATCTTATAACAATTACGCACAATCCCTAACAACCTGAGGGATCGTATTTGTATACATAGTATGAACTTCAATTGAAGCGTAGTTATTGAATTTTCAAAATTTTTTTTTGAAATTATTTCTTTTCATTTCAATACAGTGGTTATTTTTATTAAACTAACATCATTTTATAGAAAAAAGGTTTTTTAACCTAACTTTAATTACATATTTCATTTCTTATTTTTACTTGTGACAAATTTGTTTTAGGTTATAAAATCAATAATTAATTTTTTCGTAATAAACCCAAGAACGTCACCTTTTATTCTGAAAGTACGTCTAATTTAGTTTTATTATTAATTTTGAACCTTACACAATTATAGCAATATTTTAAAAACAAATCAATTTTGGCTTCTTTGTAATTTTTTTCTTTATATAGAAAAGTCAATTTTTGTCCATTTTACTATTTATTATTATGTTAACATTGAAATTAAATTTAAATATAACGCTTGCTTTAAAAAATGTAATTAATAAAAAAATTATTTTACATTAAACGTAAATGAAAATTGTAAATTTAATTGTTTTTAAAGCTGTAATAAAATTTAATTATTTATCAATATCCAAATATTTGGTTCCTTTCTATTTATCCCTAACTTAGGCCTACTCACATCAAATATTGGTGACTCAGTGACTTACTCATCGGTAACATACTGACATATCTATTATTCAATATTTTGTACCTTTCTATTTATCCCTAACACAGGCCTACTGACATACTAAATATTGATGACTCAGAGACATAAAATGTATACTTATCGGTAGCATATTCACAAATCTATTAATCAATATTTTGTCCGTTTCTATTTATCCCTATCTCAGGCCTACTGACATACCAAATATTGATGACTCAGAGACATAAATTGTATACTTATCGGTAACATATTCACACATTTATTTATCAATATTTTGTCCCTTTCTATTTATCCCTAACTCAAGCCTACTGTCATACCAAATATTGATGATTCAGAGACATAAAATGTATACTTATAGCTAACATATTCACACATTTATTTATCAATATTTTGTCCCTTTCTATTTATCCCTAACTCAAGCCTACTGTCGTACCAAATATTGATGATTCAGAGACATAAAATGTATACTTATAGGTAACATATTCACACATTTATAGTCAATATTTTGTCCCTTTCTATTTTGAATAACCCTTTCTATACTTGAATAAAAAATTATTAGTTTTTAATTTGTTTATGTAATATGTTACTTTTATTTAATTAAATTTCCCCTTTTTTAAATATCGGGTAAAGCTAAAAGTGAGATCGAATTACTATCTAAATACAAATCGTATTAATTTGGATAATGTGATTTTTAAGAATATCTAGATGTTCCTCGCCTGCATGGAAGGTCTTGGACTCATCTGGTTTCTCCAACCGCCGCGTGTCGTCTTTATTCAGGAAGCTTTACGCTTTTGATTATACGTTAGTAATTGGATGAAACCTTTTACCTTACGTAAACTGTAGTCACAAATTTGAGTAATTCCGGCAGAAGTTGCGTTCACCCCCGATATTATCCCAAGAAATAAGAGCTACAGGAAAATAAATTGTATCTAGCCTGCCATGGTCCGTCGCAACATCTTGAATGGCCAAGTACAGAAAGAGACTCCAACCGACTTTCTATATATATTTTCATCGAGGCTAGTTCCTATAGATTTTCAATAATAAATAAAAATTATTTTCAACTTTTCTCTTTTCTGCAATACTTTAGTGAGGGTTCCTACTACCTCTAACTCTTTTCCACTATTTTTTTACTAAACCATTTATCTTCAAACTACTCATTGAACTAATCCAGTTATCTTCAAACTAACCCTTCGAACTAACCCATTTATCTACAAACTAACCCTTTGCACTAGCCCATTTATCTTCAATTTAACCCTTTGAACTACCCGATTTATCTTGAAACTAACCCTTTGAACTAACCAAAAATAAATTGAAATTTTTTTCAACCCATTATTATTGTCAATAATTTAATCAAAATTTCACATATTGTATTATCTGCTTATAACTTTTAAAATGAAAAAATTTTCTTATATTTATTATGATTTTTATTGGTTGTTTAGTCGCTAATATTGCAACTCTAATTACTTTGAACAAGCAAAAAATAGGCTGTTGTGTTAATTATATAGGTGTTGTCATTTTCCCATCCTCAATAATATATCATTTTTTATTTATTATAACTTAGAATCCATTTGTTCATGTAAACGTAATACAGTAAGCTACAGTTCTACATTTCAACTAAGTATTCATTCAGTATTTAACTCATATAAATCTGGCCAAAGGTTGTTCCTTTTAAACAGGACTAGGCGTTTTGTTTGTCTAGATTAAACTATTTAGATTAGAAACTAAACCAAGATTTATTCGATCTTTATTTATTTCGCTAATTTCAAATTATTTCACTTACGTAGCTATTTAAAGTTGTGTATAATTTAAATTATCATGTATGCCTTAAAAACGGCCCGTTTTAGGATGTGTGTTCAAATATAACATTTTTATATACTTCATAACTCTGATATGCATATTTAATAAACAAATAGAGACTATTTATACAAATAATGGCTTGAAACTTTTCATAAATTTAACATTTACGTAATAAGCACGTCATACACACTTCAAGCTTCAAGCTTAAAATTCATCTACAAATCATCTATACATATTGTAACGAAATGATACGAAGACTATTAGAAAACTAGTAACTAATATTCAGCTATGTTAAGTTATCCCTTATAAAACAAAAGCCGACAAAGAGAGCATAATAAATGTAATGTTAACTTATCGTTATAAATCAATAGTTTGAGGCAAGTTGGCGATATAAGAGTGCATTATCATTTTCAGGAGTTGAACTATTTAAAACTATACAAACTTTGAAAAACTTCATTTAGCAACCTAGAGATACAGCAATCGTAATTGGTGAATAATCCAAAACTTATATTCATAATATTATGCTATGCACTAAATTATTATTTGTTATCAAATAATAATAATTAATAAATGAAAATACAATTAAAAATAAATAATATACCTCTTAAAAATTATATTTTACTTCGGCCCATACATTTTCATAAGCCCAGAAATTATTTGGGTTAATTCTTATTTTTATAACTTCTTATTTTTATACAGAGAAACAGAATACAAACACTCAGAGATGGGATAATAGATAAAATTCTAACTTAGACAAGACCGGTAAGTATTTACATGGATATGGTATAATATTTTTAATGTTTGTTGATATCAATAAAGCTGTTTCAAAATGGGAAGAAAGGTCCTGAGAGAGTATACAACCCTTAAGCAAAAGCAAATAACAATTCTTAGCCTATACCCTACTGACCAGGTAGTAAATATAATAAATGTTTATTTAATTTATATTATTAATACGTAAATATGGCGAATTCTGCGTAGCAATACTCACATAATAATATCAATCGCAGGATCATTACAAGTATGCATTAATTTATGCAAACATATTAGTCAAATATTAAAATCATTGTTCTTAGTTAAAGTTAATTAATTAAAAAATAAGACAAAAATTCTCTATTTTAAATTTGTTTTAACATGATTCTGTTTCTCTTACTGCAAATATTCAGAAAAACATTTCTAGACATATATTTTTAAAAATTTGACTCAAAACTCATTTTTACATTTTACAATCTACACTCTAAACAAATAGTGCCACTTTTGTGTACCTTCTTCAGTGTTCCCTGTGGGGGTGATTTTAATTCTATTCGAACATAGAATGAAAATTATTACAAACACAATACAAACGTAGCCGCCAGTAACCATAATCAAAAGGAGTATCGCATTCGCCATTGCTGGGTCCATGACGGCCTCTGTAAAAGCAAACAAACACATTAAGCAAATTTTACGTAAACCAATTATTTACTTAAATTTAATAAAACTAAGATACTAAAAGTAGCACCTACAACTTGGTAAATTAAGGATTTTTGTTACCTTATAAAATTGTTTTTATAAAATTCTACTATCCTGCACAGCGATTATATTTTAGGCGTTAACATTATTTTGGAAGATAAGCATTTTTTGGATAGTTACATCTCCAAATACGATTTTTGCCCACTTTTATATTAAACGATGCGAAATCTATCTTGTATTTAGTGTTACTGAAAAACAACTATAGCCAACTTACCATTGTGAATCATTCGACGGCACAGATTACTAAACTTCAATTATTATTTATAGAAATTAAGAGTGAAAATAATAAAGTAATTCGTATTTTTCAGAACAAAACAATTTAGCAAAACAATATATTAATTATATTCAAATAATACATTAACACACAAAAAGTAGAATCAATTTTTTTTTTATTAAATTCATTTAGTAAGATTTATTTTATAAATTATTATATTTATTAACTTATAACTGGAAGACATTTTCGATAGCATTTGTAAACTAATAATCTACAATAAATAAATTAAAATAACCTTCGTTTTTAAACAGCTGTTATGCAAACTAACTTTAATTAGTTTAATATAACTTTACGTTTTTCATTAGTGCATGTAATATGATCTCTCGAATTATTTATTTTAAAGAACTTCAGAGTAAATAACATTTTTTCGAACCGTCTGAAAGTAGAATAAACTAATTATCCGGTTTACCTGTTCTAGACAGTCCCATATGTAAATGTCCATGTGAGAAACAGTCAGAGCGCAAATCAATACCAACATATAGAAATTTTTGGCCTTGAACTTTCTTAATTGTAATAGGAAACGAAACTTAATGGTTAATTGAAGTCTCCTGAACTGGAAAAATAAATCAGTAGGAATCATGTGTATACGGGGTATAAAAGCAATTACTCCCTCTGCAGATTCAGTAAGAATAGTAGCTTCGAAAACTCTACTACCAGTAACTTTTATTTGCAGTCCCGTACCGTTACATACTTTTGCTACGTTTAAATTAAGTAACAATATTATAGGAACTCCAACTTTAAGTTGGATGTTATGAGGTGAAAGCCAGCAGGATTAAGTGAATTCAAAAATTCTTGTTGGTAGTGAACAGCGACCTTTAAACCCTCAACAGCATCAATTGATCGGTACTCTTTAGTTTTTCCTTCTACGCGATCTAAAACAATATTGGTAATTCCAGTTGCAGATACGTTTTCTATCGGCCACTGCTAGAAGCTATACGTGTGGCGCAGAACGCCAATCCCAGAAGTAGTTCTACTACGCGATGGCAATGTAGCTCCATATCTTTTTCTTGCAATGCATTAAAATAAAACTCTGTATGCAGCCTATGACGTTCCACATGTAATAAAGAATGTTCATTTAAAATTTCAAAACAATAGGTAAAGTAGTAATTGAGATTTATGCGCAAAAACAAACTCTGTCTCTTTATATATAACAGTATAATAGAATTATTAATAGCATAGCAGTGATGATGAGGGGTTGTATTACTTACATTATTATATGTACTCAGTCAAAAAAATATTATTACCAGAATATTCAAGAAATTCTAAATAAATTTAAGCACACAAGAACTAAAATCAGTTAAGAATTTATCAAGATGTGCGTCATTTTTATATATTGCTTGTATTAGTAGATCAATAAGGCACACACATACACACACACACACACACAGACGCGCTCGCACGTATATAGGTTTCATCTACACACACATACTTTAACACCCTTAATCCCACATCTATCATGACTACAGTTGCTAAAGCCAATCTCAGAAGTTAACAAGGAAAAAATCCCGTTTTCTTAACAAAATTTTTCGAAGAGGAAAACAGAAAAGAAAATGTTACAGAACAGAAACTGACCGTTACTAATAATCTTTTCAACAAACTTCTGACTATATGCGTATAAGACATCACGCTACAAACGAAACCTTCAAATAACTTGGTTTGACATTATGGACGTACACGTGCGGCCAAAAACTCAATAACTATTAAAATTAAAATTCCGTTTAAATAAAATCTCTGCATTCGATAATAATTGTTTTTTTCTTTTGGCTAGATATAATAAATAAACACTCAATTCGGTTTCTAAAAGATGAATTCTGTATCTATCAATATGAGTTCATTTGACACTCAAACAAAAGTCAAGTATAAAACATCAACATAAATACAAACCCCCCCACAAACACATACAAACAATAACACCAACACA